>JAVQJL010061747.1:0-115355 GCA_036024295.1 Nannoperca obscura | reverse complement strand
CACTACGCCATTTCCGTACAAATACCCTACGTAATCACTACTCGTCCGCTCTCTACTACTGCCGCTCGATCACTGCGCCCCACGCGCCTGTCCCTTTTTCGCTCGTTTTTCCTGTTCTTTCTCCCCTTTTTCTTTTTCTCTCGGTAGGGTCCTAAAGGGGGTTCGTCGTACCCGAGTGCCACGGCGGACGTCTCCACGAAGCTTCCCCAAACCATCATCAATATTCAAATATTCTAAATGTACCATGTTCAATAAATCCTTTAAACGTATCATATGGAGGGTGTGTTCCTTGCTAGTGAATAACATTAATAATGATGAGCTTGCACATTATCAGGGCTCTAGAACTGATACACCTAAATGTACTGCAGCCATCACTAATTAATGTTATTAATCTGTTGCAGAAAGGTCTATTTCTGCTATAAAACTATTTTCTTTCTGTTTTTACCTGAATAGAGGATATGGCTGCATCTGGAAAACAAGTGCATCATTGCAGTGACCCTGAAAAGAAATATGCAAGAATTGTAAAGATCCATTTTGAGTTCTGTGGCTCTTAACAAGACTGATATTTGGCGTGTACTTTCTTTCAAAAACAAGTTGCTTTTTGCTCAGTGTTTTGATTAAAAGGTCAACTCTGATATACATCAACATAGTGCAGGGTAGATTGTTATTTTACTAGTCTTTCCCTATAGTCTCCATAACATGTCAGGTCATGTGAGGATTTCCAAAGGTCTGTAAATTTAGAATAGTTTTATGGAAAAATCTGTTTTTGTTCAGCTTCAAAAGTGTCTCTTACAGTGTCGACAAGGAGGATGTAGTCACAACTTCCACCAAACACAATCACATCAGAGTCTTTGTCGGGACATGCTGTGTGCCACAACCTAGGACAGGGGAAAAGATGCTATTTTAAATCTTCTCACTCTTTACAGTGAAACTCTGTAACTCTTACAGAGCAATACATGTAAACCCGTCTCTTTCGGTTGCACTATTTTCAAAAAATTCACAAGTTGCTACCTTGGCATATTCTTAAAAGGATGCTCGACTTCTCTCCATTTCTTCATTTCAGTATCAAGCAACCACCCATCACCTGATTGAGAAAAACACATATTATTGAAAAGCAAACAACTAAGGAGAATCAATCAACCAAAGGAATATTAAAGTGAAGAAGTGGTCTTACTCATTGGTTTGCAGTCTACACTGAGACCTCCAAACAGGAACAAGGTGCTGTCTGATACTGCTGTGAGGGTGTGCCACGATCTGCCCACTGGAGCGATGGAATCTGGGATTCTGGAAAACATATTTTGCACATTGTGGTCAAAGATTAGGCCATTTTAAATATCACTGATAGCGTTGAAATAGAAGAAATTTGGGCCAACTTATAGTTTAGTCTTTAAACAGTGAATGTAGTTATTTGAATGCTGGCCCGACTAGAGTGTCTGTGATGTTTTGATGTCTCTAATAAAAAAACATGACCAGGATTGAAACAACAGAGAAGATTATTTCTACACATTTTAAGTCATTGGTCACAATCCCATACATACATTTCTGACCACGTCCATGATTCAAGGTCTAAGCAGTGAATGTCACTCGTCCTGGTTTCCTGCATTTATAAAAAAGAGAAGGACAAGTTGCAAATGGCAGTTGCTACGGACGACCTACTGTTCGGATATGAGAGAAGAACTGAAAAGCATGTAGAGCTCTCACCATGACTCTGCCTCCACAAATATACCCTCTACATCCAATCGTGGCGCTGGCGTGGGCGGCCCTGGGGGCGGGAGCACGGCCCTGCACACAGAATCTGTCACTGTAAACTCTCTCTTAAATCACTTCTCAGAATGTGTGTATTGCATTCAGTGTATAAAAGCATCAATCGCACTGACTCACATGGGTCTGTGGTTCACCCCAACTGGCTTGCAAGGGGTCAAATATATGAACCTCATTGTTCCATCCCCAGAAGACATCTTCCACCTGGAAACATCAAGATAGCTAAACAGGGGCAAATAAATGGATTTCTACGTTTTTCACGATTCTCACTTATTCATATGGAGGTATTTAAGAGTATTCTTGGTAAGTACCAATGACCTAACAGTTGTGTCACCAGATTTCTTACATTGTGGCCTGATGCATTTCTAGAACAAACTCTCAGATAACAAAGACGGGGGAAAAAAGAACACAGAACACTTTGAACTCCAGACTACCAAATATGTGCTGCTGATGTATTTTTAATATCTGTAATGCCTACGCTGCACTGTTGGAGTCCTGTGACAGATTTATAGTCAATAAAAAACATTACCCATGATGCTTCATCTACAATGAAGCTTCTGTTCCTGCTATTGGCATCAGTGAGTAGTTTGTGACCATATCCTCCAAAGTAGATGATCCTGGAGAATATCAAACAAAGATTTTCACAATAACTATCAAGCTGAGTATGGATTTGGTCCACTATGGTGTGATCAAAACCCCCAATTTTTTAAAATCAAATTAACTCTTATTTCCATTTCACCATATAATTAGAAATGAACCCTAAAAGAGATGTAAAGCTTTGTTGTAGGAACTCAAGATAGGTTGTGTTTTTGTTTGCAGGTGGATTATTAAGAGAGGTTGAACCCTAACAAAATACAATTTGGATCATTGAAACTGCAAATGGCAAAAAGAACAAAGCAAAGAATGGAAGCTAGAATATGAGAATTTGAAGATCGTGGCTTATAATTTACTAACACAAAAAAGAGTGAATGCAGGAGATATGGTGTCAAAATAAACCCAAAAAGGCTGAATAGTGTGCACATCCAACCCCAGTTGGGTACAGGTGCAAGACCGAAAAACAAAGGAAAAGAAGGGTCTGTCTGCACACTGACATTTTCAAGCTCCCAAGTTTTAATTAACGTGCAAGGTCGTCGTCAAGCAAACACTAAATGTCAGTGTGTGGACAGCCTCTGCTTTTCCTTTGTCAAAATAAACCCACACATGGAAACAATAGGTTTTCAACTAAAACACCATGGAGACCAAATTCGTATCACACATTAACTGTTCCCATCAAGTCCAACCCTCCAAATCTGTTTTGACCAGTAATAATGAAGCCGTATTTGCTCATAGTGCCTTGTGCAGTAACAAAATGCTGGAAATAGCACAATCAGCTAAAATTCACATTTTCAAAGTGCTTACCTTCCATTGTGAACCCAGCAGGAGAGTTTGTCTCGAGGTGAGGGAGCAGAACCGATCTCATTTATGATCTTCCTCCACATGTATTTGCCGTCTGTCAGGTTGACACAATAGATCTGTTTGAAGTCAAACACTGATCACTTTTTCATGTCAGTTTTGCTCAGTCTAAGCTGTGAACTTTGGGTGTATTCACACTGATCCATTGCATCCATTCATTCATATTTGTTAATTGTTTTTCCGGGAGGAATGTCAATTTAGGTGAGTGGCTGCTGAGGCATCAACCTCTGTCAGAATCCATTTTTATGATCAGAAAAATGTATAAAAGGTAGACATTTTTGAAATTGGTGGAAATATTTCAAAATTATCAACATGCGCTTGGTCGGTAGACGTAAGAAGGTATTTTTTGTTGCTAGCCATGCTGCTACTTTATCAATATATTGTTTTTTAAAACAAACTGAGACAAACAACAGTTATGTATGTCGTTATGGATCAGTGTGCCCATACCCTTACAGGAGATTGGCGGTGTTCATAGAAAACCACAATTTAGGTTTCATGAACTTTATAGAGCATAGGTTATCAGCCTCACCTGATTTGTCTGTCCATTGTCATCACAACCTCCAAATATGTACATGTGTCCGTTCAGAAAACAGCCGCAGGTCCCAGACATAGAGGGAGGGACTTCCCCTGTCATGTGATACACTTCCCTTCAAAAAAAGTTTTAAAATGTGGATAAACTTCTCACGTTCACTTACGTCATGGAACATTTTACAACGACGACAAGACAGCAGAAGGCTCTAGGCCAGTGTTTGTTATTCCAAACATAGGATGCATGTGGCACGACTAGACTGTGTCAAAAAAGTATAAAAAACAGCAGAAAGTGTGAGAGATTTATGGGAAAACATGCATTATTTGTTTTAACCACAAACAAGCATATTTAGAATGAATTTCGTATTCTTACCATACACCTCGTTCTAAGTCATAAACCCAGATTTCATCACTGGGAAGGAAAACTTCTTCATCAGCGATCGACTGTAGAGAATACAACATGTTTATTACTATGAAATAAATACATACATATAGAGTGTGTCATTGCTACAGAGATATATCATTACTATGAAAAAGAAACTACGTCCAATGCAAAAGCATGTAAGTATAATTCTGAAAATGTGTTCATTCAGCCAATCTAAACCTTTCAGGCATGTTTCTGAAGGCCAACAATAACTTTCCAGTTATATATATATATATATATATATATATATATATATTAGAGTATAAGTAAAGGTACATAAGAATTATCTGCAGAAGTATCCAGCCTGAAAATAACTGTTATGCACAATGGCTCAGTGTTTTAGTATTTAATATATTCTGTGAATGGATTATTATTGATGTATTATTAGTAATGCATGAACATGAAAGCTGCATCTCAATATTAGACCTGATCAGTTTTCATCTGAAACCATAGATCATATTTCACAAGCTAATCATATGGTTTGTAGTAAAGCTTTGATTGGAAAAGTAAATAATAAGATGCAAAAGAAAATGAAAATCAGAATTCCTCTGAAATGTAGTAATAATGTTAGTACGGAGCGGCATAAACTGGAAATATTTAAGTACAAGCAGGCCTACTTGCAGATTGCTTTAGCTAGTCCATTAATTGAATAAAATGGCCTTAAGAAAACTGGAAACACAGCTGGTTGGGTAATGTTTGTTCGTTTTTCTCACCATGTAACCTCCCCACACATACAGCAGGTTGTCCTCCACTACAGCCGTGTGCCCGCTCCTCTCCCGGGCCACCAACTCCGAGCAGTGCCTTTCAAATCCTGAATCCATGACCGGCGGCTATTAATAGAAAAGGAAGACGTGCCTTTGAGCCTAAAATTATCAAATCTGTCTTAATATGTCGCCCTGTCAGCTGCAGTTGGCGGTTATAGTAAGGGTAGTAACACAAACTACGAGCAGAGCAGACACAAAACAGGCTTTCAATTCCCTTATGTTGTTGTTATGGGTTATAGATTTTTTTAAAGGAATTATATAGCATTTGTACAAAACTGGAAGTCTACGCGACGTTAAACTCGGGGGCTAACGTTACAGTGTGGCAGGTAAAACACATAACAAACAGTGTCCACATACGGAAATATTTTAAACAAATGCTTTATCAAAAACACCCTTAAACATACTCACAGGCTACAGTACAATTTGTAGGTGTCGTATAGTATCTTTCTTATATTGTGAACACCAAAACATAGCAGAAAAAAAATGCCTCGTTCCAGTCTGTCACAACAAAAATCCACTCAATTTCCGGTCCCTATTTCTTATCAAAGTAAAATCCCCGTTGAGCAAAGTCAAGTGTTTTTTTGTTATTTGTTTGTTTTTGTTTTTATGGGGTTTTCATCCTATCCATAGACTGTATACAAATATACATTACCTATACCTAATACACAAAAATGGTGTCTGGTCAAATCGTCCTATCAAAATAAAATCACCTTAAACAACCACTCTCACAACTAAAGAAGATTATTGTTGATATTCCTCTACAGTACTTTAACTAATAATTTCTCACAGTAATAATGATGGTGTAAATGTAAAATAACGTTCATCTGTCCAAAACATTAACAGAAGGATCTTTAAAATATCTATATAATTTTGTGAAATTCATTGAAAGCAATCATACATACAAATACAATAAGATATAAGTATATGCCTTTATAAGAATAAAACGATCATATATAATGCTGCGGAATTAAATTATAACAATACAAAAATAAACGTTAATTCAGGTGGGAAGCTCGGAAAACAACATAGACGAGCGCGTGATTCTTAAACGGAAGTGATGCAACACACGCGGAAGTTGACATTTAGCGCCAAGTCTTGAGTTGGACAGTAACAACCATGGATGTTGCTCGCAAAATAAAGACAAAAGTATCCGGTGGCTTCAAGATGCGGGGACTTATACTACGACCGTATGTCTTTTAATAATAGTTAGTTGTTGGTGACATGTTTTTTTTTTGTTGCTAATGTTGTAACGTTACTGCCATTCGTTCAGAGAGGGAGCTAACACAATATAATCTGTCACCTCAACAGCACGGGGTCGTACTTTGTGCTACATTTTACACTAGTGGCAACAGAAAATAAACAATAATAACGTGATCCAGGCTGTAATTTTGTGTAGATATTCAAGTTTTCTAAATTAATAACAATAATTATGTATTTTAAATAGGGCGCTTTTAAGGTGGCCCTAAGACATTTTACGCTTTACGCACTTTTAAGTTAATAAACACTCATCACATACACTTGCGGTGCTTTAACTGACACTACAGTGTCCTTAAATGTTCTAGCTTCAACTGTAACTCTTGTGTAATATCTTAAAAGCTAATAATTTACCTTATAAAACATGTCAGCCTGTGAAAAAAATCTACATTTTTAGACATTTTAGAAGTTTTAAATGTTTCCAGTGAGATTTTTTACCTGAAGCAGGCACACATACATTTTCTTGAGGAAATGTAGCTTTTTCTAGTTTTGCACCAACACTCAAAGGAGAAAAACAACAACAACATATACTTTATTTTCTTGTTGTTTTGTGCTCCAGTGAAGCCAGCAGATACCTTGTGGAGGTACTGGAGTCCATCAATCCTTCCGAACTGGATGATATTATTGAAAGGGTCCTGGATGCAGTGGAAAAGCAACCATGTAAGTAAATTACTACCAGTCTCTACAGATCTCTACTGTTTAGTGCTATGTGCAGCACGTAATGTGTACTGTTATTTCCAACAGTGTCCTCTAGTATGATAGAGCTTTCTGTGGTCGAGTGTGCAGTACAGGATTGCACTCAGTCTTGTGATGAAGCCATGTAAGTGTTTTTTGTCTTTTCTTTTATTAACGAATGGCGCATTTAGTCTGCAAGATGTTTACAGTATTGACAGATGCTCCTCACAAGCTATTGAAGCTCCCAGATCCTCACATTTGTACTAATATGCTCAAAAGATATGTTCTAATTGTATTAATAAAGAGCTAAAATGATAAACAGATGTTTTAGAATTTGAGTAATTATGAGTAAAATGGATATTTTTATCATGATGCAAGTTATTTTGTGAAATATGAAACAGTAATACGCACTTATTAGAACCTAAAAGTTCTTACTAAAAAGATCTTACTAATAACAGTTTAACTCTCTTCCAGAGATAATGTTTTCAACATTATTGGAGCCTTTGATGTGCCCAGATACATTTACAGTGTGGAGCGGAAGAAATTTGTACCGTGAGTTACAGGACAGTTTCTTTCCCCTGTGTGTTTTGTCCTGCTGGTGTTAGACCTAGTTTATACACTTACGTGTCCTGCAGACCTTGTGTTCTACTGTTGCTTGCAGGCAATGTTTTTAAAGTTGTTTTTAATCTTGTCGTTTTCATTTAGCATTAGTATGACAAGCCATCCAGCCCCCAGTCTGTGTGGTTTGGCCAAAGACAAAGCTGAACTCTTCAGGGAGCGCTACACCATCTTACAACAGGTTAGTGAGCTCTGTTCATGATCCAGACTGGGAAACTGACCCACTCTCTTTGCTGCTATTTCTAGCGCGTGTAGCTTGCGTGTTGTACTTATACAGACATGTTTTTTCATAGCGTACACACCGGCATGAGCTCTTCACCCCACCTGCAATAGGAGCTGCTGTTGAAGAGGGTCAAAACAAATTTCAGGTAACAAATCTGAAACCACTGGAATGATCACCATGTTAAGTATTTGCTTAAGATCATTTTTCCCCATGAGACATTATACTCATCGGTATTGAGCTGCTTTAATAGCTTGAGATTAGAGAAATTAAAACACATCTTGTTTTGCATTTGTGTGATTCGTCTTTTCTAGCTCAAGACTATTGAAGCGCTGCTTGGTAGCACAGCTAAACTGGGAGAGGTGATTGTACTAGGGATGGTCACACAACTGAAAGAAGTGAGTAATCGATAAAAAGTTCTTAAAGGTCTGTTTTTAAGTACAATCTATGTTTCTGAAACATTTCTTTTTTTAATTTAATTTTAAAGGGTAAATTTTACCTCGAAGACCTGAGTGGAACAATACAGCTGGACATGTCCAAAGCAATATCCTTTCATATAGTTGTTGGTAGCTTGTCAACAAAAACTACTTTTATATTGTATAATATTTTGTTACTTTTAAAATAGATGTATTCCTTAACTGGGTTCTCACCAGTTTCACAATGGCCTGTACACAGAATCGTGCTTTGTACTGGCAGAGGGTAAGACTACTACTACAACTGCAAAAAATACAAATATGCAATAAAATTATAACAATCAAGTATTATTACAAGTGATGTTTTGCCCTTTGTCGTTTAGGCTGGTATGAGGACTCAGTTTTCCACGTCAATGGCTTCGGGTTTCCACCAACAGAGCCGGCATCAGGCACAAGGTCAGTGGATGGGAGGAAAAGTATTCAGATAAAGTTTCGTTGCAATTTAAAGTAGTGAGCTGTCAGTGAAGCCATATTTGTAAGAGAATCTAGTGTCACGTTGTTGTTGTTGTTGTTGTTATGTGGTGAAAGTGTCATTGCCTTCTTCTTTACTTAAGTGATGATGTCAGACATCTTTGCCTTTGTGAAGCAGACAGGCACAAACTGACAAACATGATCAACATTTCTCAATAGCAGAGTGTGGAGACTCCAATTACAGTATGATATATTATTTTAAAAAATACGATGTATTTCAGGTTCAAGTTTAGTATTAAATTATGTGATACTGCTTGTAGAAATTTTTGTTTGTAAATATTACAGCTTTATATGAACATTGAGTCACTGACGGGGTCCAATTTTTTATGGTGAATCCTGCATTCTTCTATGAGCTCCATAGATACTCTTCCTGCATCCTCACTATGCGATTTATTGCCAGGGCATACTACGGCAATATAAACTTCTTTGGTGGCCCATCCACCACTTCGGTGAAGGCTTCAGCCAAGCTAAAGCAGCTTGAGGAGGAGAATGAGGACGCCATGTTTGTAATTGTTTCTGATGTTTGGCTGGACAGCGTTGAAGTGATGGAAAAGCTCAACCTCATGTTCTCAGGTCTGGCATTGCATCATAGTCACAGACTTTGCAGGTCAAGAATCGGCACTTAACATTGGCATCAATCGCATTTAACTTCACTTTGTTTTTTTTTCTTACAGGCTATGCTTCGATGCCTCCCACCTGTTTCATCTTGTGCGGTAACTTCTCTTCTGCCCCATATGGAAAAACACAGCTCAAATCGCTCAAAGGTGAGACTTTGGGTCCTCGTCACTCATAACCTACTGTAGATTTTAAGACCTCTGTGTGTATGTATATAGGGATAAATAGACGGTATTTCAGAATCTGATTAATTAATCTTTCTCTTTTTAGAGTCACTGAAGACTCTTGCTGATGCTATATGTGCATACCCCAACATTCACAGCAGGTAGGATCTGATAGTTACTACTCTTGCCTGCTCTGCTCTATTCTTATTTATTCATATTTCAATGTGTTTGATTTACACATGTTCATCGTACACCCACAGTAGTCGCTTTGTGTTCGTTCCTGGCCCTGAAGACCCTGGTCCAGGCACCATCCTGCCAAGGTGAGCCTTCAGAGACATCTGCTTTTTAACAGCATTATGTGAGATTTGTTCAGTGATTTGGACAAATGTGGATAAATATGTTTACCGTAGGCCTCCCCTGTCAGATCACATCACCGACGAATTCAGACAGAGGGTGCCATTTTCCGTGTTCACTACTAACCCATGCAGGTAAAACTTATACGGGTATACAAGGTTTATTTGTAGGCCTTTCAGAAATTGTGACTAGCGACATTTTGTCAGTATTTCCATTACCAGAAACTAAAAGTGACCTGCCACGTTTTCTCTTGTCAGAATCCAGTACTGTAGCCAGGAGATCGTCATTATCAGGGAAGACCTGGTCAACAAGATGTGCAGGAACTGTGTTCGGTTGCCCAATAACAATCTTGACATTCCAAACCATGTGAGTTTTAGCTTCTCTGAACAAACATTTGTATTCGAGTGAAAGTCCTCTCATCAGACAGACATACAGTATTATTAGTTGTGTTATGTGAGGTTTTTTTTGCTTTTCTATGTAGTATTTATAGCTTTGCAATGAGTTGTTGCTGCAAAGATGTCAGTTACCAGTCAGTCCTCAGCTGAAAGCTCTACCCAACCTGATCTCTTTTTATTTTTGTAAATAAATGATCTTGTCCTTTTCCTCCTTCTCTCCCCAGTTTGTTAAGACCATCCTATCCCAGGGTCACTTGACTCCACTGCCTCTGTATGTCAGTCCTGTATTCTGGGCGTACGACTACTCCCTGCGTGTCTACCCTGTGCCTGATGTCATCGTCTTTGCAGACAAATACGACCCCTTCAGCATCACAAACACAGACTGCCTCTGTGTCAACCCGGTAAGAAACAGAATAAACCTAAGCAAGGGTTCTAAAAACTATCTATTGATAGACAATTAAAAACTGTGTTTTTCCAGCTGGTCTTTCAAAAGTTACATCATGATTGTGTCTTGGCGTGGAATCTCGTGGTATTTCTCACCAATATAATTTTGTTAATAATTTGTTTCTTCAGGGTTCATTCCCAAGAAGTGGTTTCACATTTAAGGTGTACTACCCATCCAACAAAACTGTTGAGGACAGGTGGGATGTGTTCCTGAGGTTTCACTTCTATCTCTGTCATTCACTACATATAACTAGTTTCAACCATCACTAATGTTCATTTAATCATTTGTGTTATTGTGTTCACAGCAAACTTCAGGGGCTCTAAAGAAAATCAGTGGATCCACATTAATTGTTTTGTATATTACCTATGTATAGTAGTGTATGCTTAAAATGAATTAGTAATCAAACCACTGTAGTGTTTTATTTTGTATGTATGCTCTGTCATGAATAATAAAAGTTTTATTCTTTGTACTTAACATCCTGACATTTTTGTATATGCATAAAAGTCAACCCTAGTTTAAACAATCTGCCTAGAAGACAAGCAAGATAGACGATAGTTTTTGATTGAAATTGCGCTCATTGTAGAATTTAAAATCAGGATTTTTATTCCTCATATTTGCAATCAATATTACTAATGCTGTATATAAATTGTTAATACATGTGAAATGGGTTAAATAAGTAAAGACTTTTACTTTGAAAGTCACTTGTTAGCGTCGTCTGAAGTTATATTTTTGGGACTCCATGAATTACTTTACTTTATGCTGGTTTTATACAGACCTACAATGTCTTTAAAACCATCAAATAATATTAATTAAAAAAATTATAAAAATAGATATGCGTGTACTCTGTTTAATGCCTTAAATCGACCTTATCAAGATGGCGGATTTAAGGACGGAAAAACTTCCGGTCGTGCCCCCAGAATGCTTGTGATGACCTCACATAAATGTCGTACTGCTTTTGAAATTTGCAGAAAAAACATTTGACAAGGTAAGACAACGACAGGTGCAAATCAGTTTTACACAACGCTGTAATTACGTGTAGATTAGCTTCGATACCAGCGTGACTAATATTTTATATTAAATGTTTTGCATTTTCAAATTCACAGCTACAACAGCTAACAACAATTAACTGACGAACAGCTGTTATGTGCTCGCTAGCTCGGTGGCCAGCCAAGTAGTTTAGGGTATTTAAACCAAATATAATAAGTTAACCTGGGTAATCAGTTCGTCTTCTTCCTAAGACAAATGCTTAGCTAAAATCTAACGTTCATTTTAGTCACTTAAACAGTTAAGCTAGAAAAGTAGGTCAACAGTAATCATGTTGCCAGCTAACGCTATCTGGTCCGATGCTAGCAAAATTCTTAATAACAAAGTGATGTGGACTAAAAAGTTGAAGGTATAAATGAGTGAAAACTCTATACCTTACACAGAACCAACATGCCTGTGTTTTATTCTCTTATAAATGGCTTTAAAATACCTCGTCATTTCCTGACATCCATTGTTTTGAATGTGGGTCGTGTACTGTTAGCCTATTTTTTTAAATAATTGAGCAAAACCAATCGGTTGGTTAAATAATTCCATCAGCACTAACCTAGATGATTTTCTCTTTCTTGCCCTGATGGGAAACAAGAGAGACCAACATGGCTGAGAGAATGGCAGAGATGGATGAAGACATTGGAGATCTGCCAGCCGGAGAGGATGACAATGACTCAGACGGAGATGAGGATGACAGACTGTTTGCTTGGATGGTAAATGACGATATGGACGAGGAAGACGATGATGAGGAGGAGGAGGTGGAGGATGAACAGCCGTTGGACACGGAAGCATCGGAATCGTTTGAGTTGGATACCCCAGCTGAGCGCAGTGGTCATATAGCAGTGGTTGACAGAAACATAATGTATGTGTGGGGTGGATACAAGGTACGGATTTTTTTTAGATGCTTCTCCTAAAGACAGCATTTTCATTATATTTCTGAAACTTTTCCACAGTCTGCATATTTATTTAAATTGCATTTTCTTCCCCCTCTGTGTAAGAACGCTCAAAACCACGGATTCTTTGACTTGTATCTGCCGAGAAATGAGATCTGGACTTACAACTTGGAGTCAGGAGTGTGGTAATAGCAGTTACATTTAAGTTGCATAATGTTACCATTGCCATCGACCCTATATGTATGTCATTTGCACACTACGTAGACAAATAAACGAAACCCCGAATGTTGACAGGACGAAGCATATAGCCGGAGGTAACCTGCACACCTCCATGTCAGGCAGCTGTGGGGTGTGTGTTGATGGAGTCCTCTACCTGTTCGGAGGTCATCACGCCAGGGGAAACACAAACAGGGTACAGTTTGTGCGTTACGTCAAGCAAATTTCTCAACATCTTCTGTTATTTTCAAATGATTGCATCATGTTTTAACATAAGACCCTGAGGCGTGTCGGCCTGCTGCTGTTTTTGCGATCGTCTTTCAGAACTCCTGTATTCTGCGCTGTGCTTTCCAGATCTACCGCCTGCCCCTGAGGGCTCCCAGCCTCGTTTGGGAGGAAATGAGGGATCTTAAAGGAGTCCCTCCGTCCTGCAAGGACAAGCTTGGGTGCTGGGTTCAGAAGAACAGGTGAAGGACGGCTGTGGCTCCCCCCCCCCCTCCGGATTTTTATGTGACCTAAGCATTATTGTGCTGAACAAATATTCAAAAGTATTTACCCATTGTGCTTGTGAAAGTGTTAGCATGCTAATGTATTTCAGCAAGCTACTCTTCATTGATAAACTTCCTTCCACTTTAAGTACATGGCTAATTATGACTTCAGGGAAGACAAGAATCTTTTGACACAAAATATAGATTTTTAATTAGTTTTATTTAAAGGGGGGAAAATAATTTACAAACCTCCATTTTAAAAAAATCAAGTTTTGACTTTCAGGCCGCAAACACAATGAAATGTCTTTATGCTACATTAAACACTCAAGAAACCCAGTTTCAGTTCTTTGAGACACACCTGTCAATTTGGCCTTCAAGAATTGATGTGATCTTGTTAACCATTGTTTGAGGGGTAATACACTCACAGATGCAGAAGAGTAACGGGTTGTTATCGTGGGAGAGATATGTTAAGAGAGCTTTGTCTGATTTTGTCTCCACAGACTTATATTTTTTGGGGGCTACGGCTACGCTGCACAAGGACTTCATCAAGGGACTTTTGAATATGATGAGTCGTCTTCACTTATGGTCCGTAAACAAATCCTCTTCACACACGTTGCATCTTTTAATCACTCGACATTTCTAAATTTCATTGGTTTAAAAGAAAATCTCTCTCATTTCATAGCGAGTTATACAAAAAGCTGTCTTAATATCTGAAGACACTGTTTTATAACATTTCTATTTTACAAAAAATAAATGTTTTTATGTTGTTCTTTTTTGCTGCTGCAGTGGGACAGCCCTGGGAGAGGCTGGAATAACCACATTCATATCCTGGACCTGGAGACGTCTACATGGAGCCAGCCCATCACCACGGTAAACACATGCACAGACACTTTCACCTCACACAACTTTTATATTAACAATTTTTAAAAAAGTACTTGCATGTTTTGGTATTTCTGGGGGGAAAAAACATGCAAGTACAAACTAAAGATGCTTTAGTAATATTATAACAAACATTGAAAAACACTTGACATTATCCATTTTATCTGGCCTGATGTAGGGGAACACCCCATCACCCAGAGCAGCCCATGCCTGTGCCACAGTTGGTAACAGAGGCTATGTGTTTGGGGGACGATACAAGGTAAGGACAATAAATTCATTAAATAATTTGTTGTGAATTCCTGTCACACGGTTAATATTGCGTACCTGTAGTCACAAAATTGCAAATAATGCAATACTATAAAATGTATAATTCGTGCATCTCTTCTGTTGTCTAATTCCAACTCCCATGTCCATTTCATTTTGGTCCACAGAACTACAGACTAAATGACCTGTACTACATTGACCTGGACACATGGGAGTGGCATGAAATGTAAGTGTTGTCCCGTTCATTCACACTGGCCTCACTACAGAATAATCAGGCATGACGATAGTCAAACCATCTTATCGCCAGGACACCTTTTGCGAATGGCCGTGGGGAATGATGCCCAATATTGTTTTTCTTACGCTGATGCCCCTCCCTCGACCCTCCCTGCCTTGTTATAGGAGCGTTCCCCAGCAGGGCCCTGTGGGCCGGTCTTGGCACTCCTTCACTCCCGTGTCACCAGACCACATCTTCTTATTCGGAGGTTTCACCACAGAGAGGGAGACACTGAGTGAGTCTGACGCTTGTTTTGCAGTAGCGAATAAATCCTAGCCACCTCCAAAATGATCGCTGGTCTCAAGAAGGTATCGTTTGTTTTTCAGGCGACTCTTGGCTGTACTATGTGAGCAAAAATGAATGGAAGCCTTTCAAACACAGTCACACAGAGAGGCCAAGGTAATTTTCTCATCTTACGGTTAACGCTAATGAGTGTGTGCTTGTAGTTTTAGCTAAATGACCGCTCACTCCTGTGTGTTTGTGAAAATGTTAGGCGGACACACTGTGTATAGACTGTTCTTATTTCTGTTTCAGGCTGTGGCACACGGCATGCTCCGGTCCTGATGGGGAGGTGTTTGTGTTTGGAGGGTGTGCCAACAACCTGTTGTCTCATCACAGAGCTGTAAGCTGCACGTCATATCTTAATATAACATACTTAAATTCTTTTTACATATATTAAAAGCTTTCTACTAAAAATGACTTTTTTCTTCACTTGACAGGCGCACAGCAATGAGTTACTGGTTTTCAACGTTCAGCCCAAATCACTAGTTCGGTGAGTGTGTGCTGAAGTGAAGACAACGTGTATTTTACACCTGAAACTGAAAGGTTCTCCTTCTTGTTATTTTGTGCTCACACGTGTGCCTGTCCCCACTGTCCAGGTTCTGTATGGAGGCCGTCCTGCAGCACAGGGAGCGTTTGTCTAGTTACTGGGACTGCTTGCCTAAACACCTCCTGCACAGCCTCAAACAGAGGATGGCACGCGTCAACACACTGGGCTCCTAGGCTAAGAGGAAGTCATCAATCTAGCCCAGAGGATTACAGGAGAATGTGTATACGAATGGACGGGATGAGTGTCACGCTCAAAGCAGGTAGTCCTATTGGAGCATTAGTTTCAATGTGTGTGTGGACACAAAAAAACCCTCTAAGCAATGGCGAACAGCTGTAGAACTGTTGGAAATGGGTCCTTGGTGGCACACTAAGATTCACAGGCTGAAACTTTAGTGGAGTAGCAGTGAAGGTAATGCAAGTCCTGCACTACTTTTGGGTTAGTTGTTGTTCAGCTTTCTTTTGTCACTCTGAAAAGCTTAAATATAATAGCATGGCTTTGTTTCCATATTATAAGATAAATGGATCATTACTTCTGAACAGGACATGGAAACTTGATAAAGATGTTATTTTTGTCAGCATTTAGTAACCGTACAGTGATGCTTTGTGTTTAAGATTCCAGGGAGGTTTTAAGATTGCACTAGCCAGCGCAGTAACGGATACCTGCTCAGCTTTGAATATGGACAGAAAACCCAACTCGTGTTTCAGCTCTCCAGGAAGACCACTGACAGAAACCCTGTGTATTTTCATTCATTTTGTTTTTGAAGCGGGGGGGACGACATGTTGTTGTGGGGCAGGACTTCTGGTCCTTTTTAATGCATATGCCAGTCACTTGTTGAAATTGTGGTTTGGACTGGTCTTTCTAAAGGATTGAACTCAAAATATGTGTCTTAATGTCTTAACTTCAGCTTAAATAAAGCGGTGCAGGGTTGAAACAGGTTTGCTTTAACAGTGCAGATTTTTTTTCAGGGAGCCTGTTGCTTGAACACAGATGTTTTGGAGAGTTTTTCAGAGACCTAAAACTAATGCTTCCATAAGACTATCTACTTTGAAGCCACAGACATTTTCTTTTTTTAATTTATATATAAATATATATAGTAAATTATATATTTGTGAGGAAATGTGTGGGTTCTTTGTTCTGAAAAGGCAATTAAAGCCTTTTAAAATTGTTATGAGTGGCTCCTGTAGCAATTCAATTTTATTTAATCAATAATTAAAAGGGAAACCTTTTTAAACCCGTGCCCAATTTTCTTCGAAATTTTGGAGTCTAAAAGCCTAATTTTTACAAACGTTTTGGAATCAGTCAAGGAGATCTGGCGTCTGCAAATTGCGCCGGTGAAAAGAACACATCTACTAAAAGTACTAGTTTTTACCACTGACAGACTCTGATTGTTATCTCTGATGTTATTGTCTGTTAACAGTATGGAAAGGATCCCTACAGAGACAGTTTGTTAAGAGTAAGATCCTTTCATCTTCCTGCAACAACTCAACCTATCGCAAGATTTTCAAGCAAGACTTTTTGTTTCTGGGTAAACAAATCTCTTAACAAAACGGTCCGTCTCTGTAGGGATCCTTTCCATAGTTTTGTTAGATACTTCAAATCAATAACAATCTGAGTCTGATTTGTCAGTGGCAGAAACGAGCACTTATCGTGAACGTACTTTTCATGGGCGCAATTGCCCGTAAGGATTACGTTGCAGCCCGTTCGCTCGTGCCGGCAGAACATTTTGTTAAGCATTTGTCATTTAGACCACACAATTTGTAAAAAAAAAAATAGGACCCAGGTTTAAAAATACCAGCGTTTTCCTTTAAAATACTGCGAGTGTATTGGATGTTGAGCCACGCTGCACTGAATTGCCTAATGTCAGTAGGGCTTTGTTTGCACAATGTTCCCCTTTGGTGTTTTTTATCGTAGAATACGATGCATACTGTTACTTTGTACTCAAAGAATAAACACATACCATGAGCTGTGTTCTGTTCAGCTTTGTTAATTTACACGTTTTCATTTCAAACAAGCTGCTGGGCAACCAGTACAATCAAGCTTTAGAATAAAATGATTCATATCCAACACTACTGCGATGGTCAGATCTTAACCTGCAATAGTTTAACATGTGGACGAAGTCGGCAGTTCTGTGTTGAGGACTGTAACTCCACACTTCTTGTCCGTTCTGTGTCCGCTCGTCTCTCATTTCTTCTTGGCAGCGAGCAGGTTTGGAGCAGACACTTTAACTTTGCCCGGCATGTTTCTGGATAGATCAGTATCCTGCAACACAGGATCACAGTGGAGGGGACACAGTTTGAATTGTGACATCAAGAGAAACAAACTACCATATGAGTAGGGCTGCATGATTATTAATCAGTTGTTTTTTTTTTTGTTTTTTTTTTACCCAAGTTGAGTTCAAAAAGCTCATCCAACCGAATCCCAAAGATTAAATTTATAATCGTAAAACAGAAAAGCAGCAAATCCTTACACTTAATGAGCTGGAAACTGAATGTTTGGGGTAAACAATTCAAGTCATTTAATGATTTGATTATCAAGAGTGCAGATCATTTCTTATTAAACTGTTAGTTATTTTTAACATTAACATGTAAACTTCTTTACCTTGACACTGCGGAACAGGTCTTTTTCTCTGGTTGACGTCTCTTTGGCTTTCATAAAGCTTAAAACTGCGGTGCGTGCAGCTGGTAGGGATGAAGAAATAACATTTCTGTCAATTATAAAAGCAATAATCTTCACAGTAAAAACATGAATCAAAGGATCACTGTTCTTACCTTTTCCTTTCTTCTGAGCACCTGGTGTCAGTTTCACCTTGTGTCTGCAAAACAAATGACTCATTTAGCCTGTGGACTCTTCACTTTGTGTCTTACACACAAAAAGCCAACTTGCACATACTTGTGGTTGGAAAGGGCGGTGTACGGAGCACAGACTGGCACAGCGAACAGCAGCACATCGTCAAGGTGAGGCTGGCCTGTCAGAGAGGTGAGCAGATTCTCTGCTTCCTGAGGCAGCACGGAGGAAAACTGCAGTTAGACTAAAGCAGTGGAAAACATACCAGTAGGTTCAAATTAATGATGCATTCATCCCCGACATGCATGTTCCCCCCAAAAAATATATCTCAGAGGGAATAATGATTTCTTTCTATCACAGAGCTATTTACCCACAGTTAAATGTTTACATTCAGAACCCACCTCTGCTCCGGGGTTGTCCTGGTCCACGTCATCTTCCTGAAAGAGAGGATGGCATTGATAATGAATAAACATACAATACAGAACATGTAAAGTTTATACATTTAATTCACAGTTTTGAATTGGTGCATACAGTAGTATAAACTCCTATATTATTATATAGCCAGACAAACATTATGTTTCAGACACCGATGTTGGATCTCTGAAGCGTGTCATGTACCTTGTCCTCCTGTTCAGCAGGCGCTCCCTCCTCTCCAGGCTGCCTCTCCTCGTTATCAACCCCCCCCTCTGTCTGCTCGGGTTTCTTCGCTGCAGTCTCCGCGGCACGAGGTTTCTGAGGTGGTTTCTGAGAGGCTGGTTTCCTGACGGGTTCGTCTTTCCCCTTCCCCTTCTTTCCTTTCTTTCCCTTATCCTTCTCCTCCTTAGTGGAACCAGCTGACTGAGAAGGAGAAAAGCAGTTACAATGTTATTTCTTGTGTCAGGTGCTGTGTAGACCTGAACGATGTCACTGTCCGGTACACAGTAACGACTGTGTGTCCTTTTTATTCTTCCTCACCCCGAGCAGCTGCATCATCAGCTCCCTGTCCTCTTCATCCTGGTCTTTGTACTTCTCTTTGATCTTCTTTAACTTGTTCTAGAGTGACAACAGGAAAGAAATGTACACACAAACAACAGAGATTAAATGATCAGATCCATCAAATAAACTCATTCTGACATGTAACTTTTAGCTAGAGATGTTTCAGTCGTGTCTTGAATAATTCCAATCTCTTATTACAGCATTTTATATTTTTTATATGCATCTTTTAGCTGCAGATTATGGAAAACAATGATGTTCCCACTGATGCTCTTAATGATTAAACTGGTGTTGTTTGCCTCCTAATCCCTTGTAAATTTACCATGTGCTATTTTAGGTTTTATCAGTATTTTCGAGTATTGTTTCGAGTAATTTTCGTGTATTGTCGGAGGCCGTACTACTTAGTGAACAGAACATCTCCACACTTCTCTCTTACCCTCTGGCCTCTCTTCAGTGGCTGCTGAGAGGGGCCTCCTCCACCTTTGGACTCCTGATCGACTGCTGAGCCCCCGGATGAAATGTCCGTCTTGTCCTCAGTGTCACAACCCTCCTGTTTCTGCTTCTTCTTCTTCTCTTCTCTAGAGGCAAAAGACAAAAATACACCAGGGGATTACATCAATGACTAAATCAGAAAAGCTTATAAGGGTTACATAGAATATCGTCCTCTGCATCCACATGTTAAGTAAACTGCCCAAATGTCTCAATGCTACCTGTCGCAGAAAGCCTCTTTCGTTTGTGCTGTGAGCTTAACATGAAGAAGAACAAGGTTCCAAGTGTTCCATTTATTCACCTTCTCTGCTTGGCAGTCATGTGTTTCTTCACCTGTGAGTCAACCTCAACCTGAAGACAAATGAATGAATTAACATTAATATGAAGCGTTACACCTTTTGGTTTTACTTGAATGACATTGCTGTAATGCAATGATGGAAGTCAATTACCTGAGCGGTCACTTCCTTTTTGAAACCAGGGTTCTGAGAATTCCTAGAAACAAAGAACGACAAGTTCATTAAGTATCATTCATTGTTTGTTTGAAGGTTTTTGTTGTCCCAGTGTGTAGCAGTGTGTAGCAGTTTGTAGCAGTGTGTAGCAGTGGTAGCGTTACCTGCTGGGCTGCAAATGAGAGAGAGAGATGGTCGTATCTGGAAAGCTGAATTCCTCACTATCTTCATTCTTCATCTCCTCTTCCTCCCCGCTGCCTTCCTCTCTACCCTCCTCCCCCTCTGCCTCCATGTTGTCCTCCTCGGGAACAGAGGCCAGTTCTCCATTCGCGCCGTCACCCCCCTCGATCACCGATTTAATCTCTCCGTCTCCTCCCGCTCTCTCCTCACCCTGATCTTCATTGCTGCTGTCATCACCTGCGACAGAATCAGTTACGACAGCTGAACGCAGTTGTTATAAACACAGTTAAACAAAGTCTGTAATTTTGTGTCGGCCACCTATGAGCTCCTCTCCCTCCTCTAAGAGCTCAGCAGTTCTGGATGTGACATCCTCCATGTCTTCCTCTACAGTCTTCACCTTTCTCTCCCCCCGGTGCCGAAAAACACTCTGCTCATCGACCTGCACAGAGACAAGTGTGAAGCTACATTTCCTTTGAAGGTGACAAAGAGTTAAAAATCTACTCACAGCTCAGCAAACATGGTGTTTTACCTTGAAGAGGAATCCAAATCCCATAATCAAGTAAGAAGGTGGCAAAAAGTTTTTCTTTCCTGGAGAGAAATATATGAAATGTTAGGCCCTCTGTCATGCATCATCGTAGCACTTACACTTCTTGGGTGCCTTACAAAATGTAAACACCTTAAATTTGATTGCAGCATACCTCTAATCATGAAACTTCCAGTGGTCAGGTACTCTCCAGTGGGAGCTGTCTTAGACACCTGAACAAAAAGAAAATAGATATAACACAGCCAAGTAATAATTAATAATGCTACTGCTTATTTATAAGCCCAATAATGCAACTACACCAATGTCTCAATTCATTTATTTTACTGCTTGTGGTTTATTTTTATTACCCCATGTCTGATAACACAGTTTGTTCCTGTAAGATAAAGTTACCCTGTGGAGTTGAAGTTTGTTAACTTTTAGTTTTGAAAGTTACAGTAAGTTATAAAATATGGTGCAGAATAACTATAAACTGTAAGTATTTCGTGTGTGTGTGAGATAAAAAACATGACGAGCTAGCAAATGTAGTTGCGTGCTAGAGATGAATCACCTGATGATGATGAACCCACCAAGCACTGGTGATGATCTTGGCATCCCAAGCAGCACTGTAGCACACAGACATAGTGCCGGCTTCCGTCAGGGTGCGAGGAGGGATGGGGTCACCTGGAGCAGCGAGATGGAGAGGCAGAGAAAAGAAACACGCACAAATGAGTCCAAGAAGTGTCTTCACAAACTGAAAAGAATTTGGGTCAAATAGCAGAGAAGCCACACGAGGCGGTTTTACCTGAGGGGTTTTTGATGACGCAGCTAGTCGCTCCGTGGAGGTCAGCGTGAACATAGATATCACCTGACAAAGTCAAAAGGTATACATGAGGGGATAAACCAGCTCCTTTTTAAAAAGAGATTTACTCTTGAAGGGTAAGAGTGTGTATGTGTGGGTGGAAGTTCATCCATTACCTGCCCGGAGGTAGCGTTTGACAATCATCTCATTTTGCTGCTGATCCCTTCCTGCAATGACCAGATAATTCTCTGAGCTGATGAACCACAAGAACTTCTCAAACCTGCCAAAAGAGGAGAAACGGTTGAGAGAATAAAAAGCTCCCACTGCTTGTCGCACACAAATACCGAACCAAAGTGTGTGTAGGTACGTATGGTAATGTTTCTTACCAGTAGACTTTCCTGGCCTTCTGGATGGTGGTCACAGTCTGAACCTCTTTTAGTGTTTTCTGTGTTTTTTTCTCTGCAGATTTCATAGCCTTGAATGACATGAAAATACCATTTAACAGTATACAAACGCATGCTGGTTTGTCAACTGCAAAGCTGTCTTGTGTCAATAAATCGCAGGTGGCTATGAGGTGCTTAAAAATGGGCCTTTGAAACACAAATACAGGCCTTGCTTTGATCTTAAAGGTCTTGCTGATCACACAACAATTTGTCACCATAACCTTTAAACCGTAATAAATGCTGAGTCTGCACATGGACAAGGGAAAAGACACCACCTTTTTTCCCCCTTACACTGCCTGAAACAGCTTTCTTACCTTATCTGCTGCTTCAATGGTTTTATGTTCCTTCTTTTCAGCACTGCGTTTGCAGTCGTAGAACCTAAAAAAAGCACAATGACACTGCTGTAAAGACAACACTTATGACTTTCGCCACACAATGCTCAATTCTATGACTAAAGGACTAAAGGCAAACCTACTTTTTGGCATTGGCATAAGCCGACAGGCCAAGATCCACATCCACCAACATGGGTTTGTTCCTTTGTGGCTTCTTGTTCTGACCTTTGTCTTTATTTTTGTTTTTCTTCCCTTTCTCATTTACTACATCTTTTTTCTCTTCCTCTTCCTGGTCTTCCTCAGAAATGTATGGATTCCTAGAGGAGAAAAGACACAGTCATGAGCCATATGGCAAAATAATGAGCGGCCCGTGGTACCTACGGTGTCTGTGCCAGTGATTGCCTCACTTTAAAAGCATGGTGATGTGGTTGGTCTGAAGCTTCAGTTCCTTGATGGCGCTGGCCACAGGGTCTCCAGCAGCTTGTGCTTCTTTGACGATGATGCCAATCTCAGTCCAGTCCACCTGATTGGCCAGTGCGCTGCGCACAACCTGCAGCGCCCTCTCTACCACGGGCAGGTTCATCTCCACCAGTTCACCCTTTATTCTGTCCACCTCCTGCAACACACGAGACAAGATTTCTTGGATATGCGTTTCAAGTATCGTCGAGATAACTTGGCTTTTAAATGTCAGTTAATTAAAAATATGGGAAAGCAGGAGCCATTATGTGCAGCATTTACAGCAGATGGAGCTAAATATTGCCAGTAATGCTGACCTGTGCTTGGTGCAGGGCGTCCAGTCTCTGTTCATGGTCCCTCTTAACATTTTCCAACTTCTTCAGGGCCTGTTTCTCCTGATGCAAGGCCTTCATGTCAATCTTCTGACTCTCCATCTTAGAAAAGAACTCATCCACCGCCTGAGTGAGGGGATCACAGTGGATTGGATCACATTCTTGCAAAAAAAAAAGTGTGAATTCACATTGTAATGGAGAGAGGATCAATATTCATCAAGAAATAAAACTAAATAAGCAGCCATGCTAATGTTTACCTTGTCAAAAGTATCAAACTCCACATAGGGGCTCTTTACATGCTGTGCAAAGAGGAATGGGTGGAATTCATCATATCTGTAAATGAATTGACCGTAATATATAACTAGCTGACAAAAAGGACGTATAGTATTCTCCTATGTGACAAATTGTGCGTCAAACAAAACAGGACATACGTGAGCAGTTCTTCACTGGGTTTGCCAGGAGTTAAGCTTGGTTTCTTCTCACTCTTTTGAATGATGTAACCCTTGAATTAAACAAAGAAAAGTTTAACAACAGAATACAACATACAATAAATATAACTCTCAAAATAAAAGCTGCTTATGAAAGATATCTTACTTTGCCACTGAAGTTCTCAGTTTTCTCCATATATGTTTCTGCAATCTGCAGGGCTTCCAAGATTTTAGGTGCCACTGAAAAAGCAGCCAGATTACAACTGTATTTACAGATTTATAAAATGGATTTACAGAAAAATATTACAAATAAAAAAAGAAAATCTACTTCCACTGGTCTGTTACTAATATTATGCTAACAACTTTTACTCCAACTGCTCTACTATACCTTGGGCAGCATCAACTTGGCTGTCAACTTTGACAGAACCCGACAGTCCCGCCTCTATCAAACTGTGTTCTATCAGAGTGGCTCCATAGGCTGGAGAGGTGTCGGGAGAGAACACAAAACATGTTCAGTCTGTTCATTTACACGATGAAAGAAGTTTAAGACATTTAAACTGCAGAGTTATTCATGTGTATCTGTTTAAGTTTAACAATTCAGAACTGGTTTCCTGGCTACTTACGAAGGTGAGGGTTCAGGACCCTTTTCATTTGATCTCCATTCTGTGCTTTGCTGATGATATCAGTGAGTCTACATTTAAAAAAAAGCAATAAGAGAGAATTAGTTTCACTGACATAGGAATAATATATGAATTTTTATGGATGTCCATTTGGTCCACACACCCAACAAGCACATGTAAAGACGTGGTTACCGCTCTAAACTGATGAGAGGTTCAGGGGGTCGGGCGCTCTCCACAGGGTACCGCTCTCTCACAGCAATCTTAACATCTTCTGCCTCTGCTGTACGAAACCGGAGAAGATTCAGGATGGTGTACTCGTGGTCTGCAAGAATGATGTTACCCTGAAGATGGATATGGACAGACCATCATATATACACAAGCACATAAGCATGCATCAGTGATTCAGGTCGGGGCTGATATGATCTGAACAGCACGGGATGTTGTGTTTAAGTTTGATAAACACATCTCCCGATGCTTTCTCACCCTGTCATACAGTTCAATAATCAAGTGGTAGGCAGCCTCATCTGAGCCAAACTGGATGTCAACAATCCTGTCAATCCCAAGCTGCTTAACCTGGGTCAGCCGCCGTGACTTCAGGTGTTTTCGACACTACGGAGAAAGTTAAACATTCAGTTTCATCACAGCTAATAAATAAACAAATACAGATTGGAGTTGTGGGGAAAAAAGGAATATATATTTATCTAAATGTCAAATCTGTCTAGGAATAGAAAAATGTCTGGTGTGGTTGGTGTTTAGAACATTGGACTTCAAGGAAACAAGGATTTATATGGAACTGTGAGTGTAATCTCCCTTGAATCCCAATTCAAAACATCAAAAAGCCTACTTATTCAATAAACAACAAGATGTTCTTACTTTCATTGCAAAGCCCGAAGGCATCATGTTCTTGGGCCATTCGAAGTCTGTGGAGTGAATACGGGTCCCAGACTCAATCAGGAGAACAGCTTTGCTGTCAGGCCTGAGACAACAATATGACACTGGGTTATACACACTGACTGAGAAGTGGTGGAATATAACTTTATATTGTTTATTTACTCTAATTCTGTACTTGTGTACAATTTTGAGGCACTTGTCCTTTACTTGAGTACTTCCATTTCATGCTACTTCATATTGTACATTTTACTTCACATTTATTTCACAGCTATCGTATGATACCACCATACTTTTCCATTAAAAATATGAATATAAAATAGAGGAAGAACTAAAGTCCAATATGAAGAGGTGTGCCCTATTTGTCCAGTGTAGTAATAATTTTTTGTATTGATTAGAAGTCACTGGGTCACATGACATAAAGCTACTGAACAAAATGACCTTATTTTTGATTAAACTATTCATGTAAAATAAATGACATACACATTAGCAATCAAAATACGTATGCTACATGAGACCAATTAAGAATGATTATTAATCATAACTTTCATTAATATGCGCAAGTCAGCATGAAGGTATTGAAAACACATTTGTTTTGTGCCAATGTAAAAGTTATTTATTGATGCTCCCTAAATCAGCGTCTAGCGGCTAAGCGCGAGTGTCGGGAAGTAAGCTAACCGACCTCCTGCTGCTAACACTGGGTGAAATTGAGTGAGAACACGCCGATGGATCAGTAGTGAATGTCTGTCGAATATCCAACTTCAAACTAAGTTCCCCGCTGTTCCTACTACTCACAAATCTGAATGCAGGACTTATATGTGCACTGGGGGATTTGAAATTGCTGCTATACTGCAATGTGAAACAGCATTACAGAGAAACCTTTAGAGGCAACTTTTCAAACTGTCCTTACTTTTGTAGACGTATGAGATACGTTTTATTGTCGATGTCATACACGTTGTTTACTCTCATGCCAATGTAGCTGTGAAAGAAAGAGGGAAAATACGTGAATGGCAACATCTGCAGACAAGTCCACATTAACGAGGGGTTAGCTTAGCAGCAAAGCTAGAGGCAATAAAAGATATAACCTACTTGGCATTGATCTCGGCAATAACTGCCCTGATATCCACAGTGGTGAATCTTGTTTTCATGGTAACCTAATGGTTGGTTACAATTTTTTTTTAAAAGGAAGTTAAACACTGAGGCAAAACAAAATCACATTTCAAGAGAAATAGCAAGGAAAACATGCAAGGATCTACTGAACATGCGCACAAATTATTTATTTTTACGGAAGCCGATGTAGAGCAAAAATGAACAGGTCCACGCCACACACTAGACGTAAGTGAATAGAATGCATTGATTGTGTATGGGATGCACTGGTGCCTGGTAACCTTATGCTATTACATGAATGCAGTGGACCAGCCGCTGTGCTCTTGCGGGGATTGTTTCTAGATATTATTAGGCTCATGGTAGGCTCTTTGGCATTACATGTGCACTAATGATGCACTACTCAAACTGGCTTATTGGCGTGAAAAACAGGGCAAGCCTTCGAAATGCATGCAAAACACCACCTAACATCGACTGGAACAATAGGGGAAACATTGTGGACGTTCAGAAAAACAATCCACAGCCTAAAGGAAAGATATCCGAGCGAATGGTCACCAGCCACCTCTGGAAAAAAGGTAAGAACGTGAATTATCCGTCTGTAAAGATGTTAAATATCTGGGCCTGCATCGAATAATTCTGTTTGTCTGTCATTTTTTCATTCATGGCAGGGCATACTCTGCTGCGCTGTCGCTCTTAATTCGGAATATTTTCAGTGGCGCGGCCAGAGAGTGAAGCATTCAGCCGGAGTTTCTAGTTTCCTCCTCAGGTCAGAGTGGAGGGCGAAGGCGTGCTCCGTTACCAAGGCGACGGTCAGCTAACAGGGCTCGCTAGCGGGGCTAGGCTAGCACCCGTAAGACGAGTTTCGTGTCCTTTTGACACCTCGATGCGCAAAAAAAAAACAAAAAACCGTACATTTTCACATTTCACATTGGAAATGTACTGTCTAAATACGTATGCTATGGATATTCGACTTACGTGCGACGGCTAAGACTCAAAGGAATAGAAATGCATTGTAAGTTGAGAGTTAACGGCTGAGCAGAGTGACGAAAGGTCTGACAGGCGGTCGCACGTCTTTGAGGTTTCTGTCCAAAGATTTCTCTCATGTTTGCTAGCTATTTTAACCATTAGTAGTAGCTGGCTTTGGAGTCATTGTGTCTCGTACGCGAATTATTGAACACGTTGTTTTTGACCGTAATATCGTTTATAATCATGTCTTTATTCGTTTTTTTCTCCCCATTTAGGCCAACGATTAGTTTTTTTGTTTGTTTTAATCAGTAAGTGAATATAGTGACCAGCGTGAGCAGCAACGTGTTAGACGCTTGACCTCAGCGCAGATAATTAAAATAATTCTCAGATACCAGCCTATTTGTAATATCTTATGAAGTATTTTGTCAGAATAAGTCTTATATCAATGTAGAGCTGTAGTCAAACTACAGAAAATTTAAGACTTTTTTTTTAAATTTACCTAAAATGACAAATGCACTGGTTCCTATCTCTAAAATTGTAATATTTGTTTATTTACTGCTTTCTTTAGTATTCTATAGTAAACTGAATTTCTTTGGGTTTTGCACTTGGGTTCGGGGAAAGGAAGATGGTCACTTTTCATTAATGTCATTATTATTTTACTTTCTGTGGAACAAAGCATTTCCCTCTAGATTATGCAGTAATTTCTGTTGTTCAGCTACTTCCAAATTTCAACTAATATTTAATAGTAATATTATAGAAACGCGTGCATGCAAAATGTTGCCTTTTATCAGTTGTTTTTGATTGTTCTGCAGGCTACAAAGTCATCAAGAAAATCGGGGAGGGCACATTTTCAGAGGTGGTGAAAACTCAGAGTCTGAAAGATGGAAAGTTCTACGCATGTAAAACCATGAAGCAGACAATCAACAGGTATGTATTCTGCAACATACTGTTGACCTGTGCTCAGGCAACCAGCCGTGCATTTCTACCATACTCTGTTGTGTATGGACCCTTGAAACTTGAGTCAGCTTGACACCCCCTTTGCCTTAAGTATCCTATTAGATGTCAGCTTACTCTGCCTTTGAGGTTACAATAGATGTCACTGCTTAAAATGTGAGTTGTCAGTGCACTGACTGCCCTTTAAATCTGTGCAAACGTTAGTCTCGTTATTTATGCATGATGTTACGGTCATATAAAGCTGTGAAAATGAAAGTGATCCAGTGGCCTTCAGTCACACTGCACATTTTTTAAGTGAAATTAGCACATATGCAAGTTGACTATAAAAGTAACTGTATGTATACAGCTGTCAAATTATATGCACAAATATTATTTGTCATCAAGTCTGGAGCAGGCCAACAACCTGCGGGAAGTCCAGGCAATGAAGAGACTGAGCCCGCATGCAAATATCATCCAGCTACATGAACTGATTTTGTGAGTACTGGAGTGTTATCTAGTATGGAGCCATTGTATTGCCTCAAACTAGTTTCACATGGCATCTCATATTAATCTAATACAATGTTTCAGTGACAAAGAAACTGGAACTGTTTCTTTGATTTGTGAGCTGATGGAGATGAACATCTTTGAGTTCATACAAGGTACGTCTGACACGTATGAGCATAAAACAAATCATTATAACGCTGAACTGGAGCTGGAATATGTAGATGTAGTCTTTCTGTGAAGTGTTTGGGTGAATTATGGGCTGATATAGGATCTTCATTCCTTGCAGGAAGAGAAACGCCACTGCCTGACCATACAGTAAAGAACTACATGTACCAGCTTTGCAAGTCACTTGAACATATGCACAGGTAGGTATTAAAATGGTCAAATAAAACACAACATAAAGTACGGTGAGATAGTTTTTCCCTATCTTCTTCTTCTTTTTACAGCTGTGGGATCTTTCACAGAGATGTGAAGCCAGAAAACATTCTTATCAAAGTGAGACGCATCTTTATCATAATCTGCTTTACACAAACGTCACAGTGGCAATCTGGTTTTGATTCTCACGCATTTTTGAAAATATTTTGTACAACTTTTGCAGCAAAACGGTTTGAAGCTCGGCGACTTTGGATCATGTCGGAGCGTGTACTCCAAGCCCCCGCACACAGAGTACATCTCCACACGCTGGTACAGAGCCCCAGAGTGCCTCCTCACTGATGGGTACTACAGTTTAAAGATGGACATGTGGAGTGCCGGTTGTGTCTTCTTTGAGATCATGAGGTACCTTTTCAGGGGGAGGGCACAACATTTCATCTGTATCACAAGTCCATGAGACGGGACTGCTTATACACGATTACATGTACAGTTATGATACCAATGTCTGCCTTCAGTTTTCTTTCTTTGTCATGTGACCACAGGCATAAACATACGTCAAACAAATGCTATGTAAATAGCTTTGTTGTGGCGGTCAGATTGTTGTATACCTGTGTTTCAGTTTGAATCCTCTCTTCCCTGGAACCAATGAGTTGGACCAGGTTGCCAAGATCCACGATGTGCTGGGGACACCAGATGAAAGTATCCTCCACAAGTTCAAGCAGTAGGTGTTCCTCCTCAAATATGTTGTTGGAAGAGTGTGTCTTTCTTACAAAAGCTATACACATCAACTGTAAATATCTCATTTTCGTGTGGTCAGAAAGCAAGACTTCTCATGGTTTCTTCATATGTGACAGGTCTAGGGCGATGCAGTTCAACTTCCCCCCTAAAAAAGGCAGCGGTATCTCAAGGTTAGTCCCGAGATGCCCGGCTCCAGCTCTGTCACTGCTCTATCAGATGCTCGCCTATGACCCAGATGAACGCATCACGGCAGAAACAGCCCTGCGTCACACATACTTTAGGGAAATCAGGTAAACCGTGCAAATAAGAAAACAATTCATGACCTGTATAATCACAAAATTGCAAGGTTTTAAATAATCATATCCTGTCATTTGTAATAGAAGTCTTGCTTTTTTCTCTCCCAGGCTGGCAGAGAAGAAAGCGGAGACTCTCCACAGACTTTCTGGGACTATGGATGGAATAGAGAGTAGCGGGACTCACAACTCCTTAGACCACATCTGGCACCCAACCAGACTTGGCAAACAGATGAGGGGACGACACACAAGGCAAACCCCTCTGATGAGCGTAAGTCTACATTTAAAGAATTTAAGTCAGTTGAAGTGGAAATGTCCAAAGCACACGAGTCCAAAGAAACATGAATACAACTGGTAGCGTCTGACACTTTCTCCCTGTTCAGCACAATATGAAGCATGTAGCAGAGCCCCTCATCAGACGGAACGTCCCTCATTATCCTGCAGAGCTGCCCAGGCTCAATATGGTTGTACCGGGACCACAGATCTCCTTCCCAGTCTCCACTATCCCCGCATTTACTGTCACCCACCGAGGCACACTGCCAACCATCACGTCGAAAAAGTGCCAGTCACGTTTGGCCAAGGTAAAACACATGAGTGCGGCTGCATAGACACCAGGCTTTTTACATTTTTGAGTCACTCAGTAATTTAGGCCTCCTGGGAGTTGCATCTACAAAGGGCACTAGTAGAATTGAAGTTAAACGCAGCTGACAGGTTTGTTTTAAGTATGAGATGTTTTAACGTCAAATTAATATAACCAAACAAGTGACTTGGTAGTGCTTTCAATAAGGGCTTTGATTTGGCATTCAGGCTGCGTTTCTTCTCATCACAGCCCCGGGATGAGTCACACCGCGCAGCGTTCAAGACCTACTACATGCCACCTCTGGAGAGGAAACGTGGAGGCTACTGAGAGCCAAAAACACTTCAACATTTTATTAAAAACTGCCTCTAAAAGCAGGATAGACCTGATAAACAGGTTGTTGAGAGGACAATGTTGGGACAGGCCTGATGTTAAAATCTGTAAAGCAACACAGACATGTTGGGAGAAAGAAAACGAAGACCGCCAAGCCTGTCATCTTACCAGTTATGACTGCTACATCAAACTGTTTAACCCTCAATGTAATGATGAAATTCACTGTAATCTCTCCACAAACAATATTAGTCTGTCATATTAATGTTGGATTGAGTGTGTAGTTTAGTTATGAACTGTTTTACTTGACCTAGTCGAGTGTTACATGTTTACAACCGTTTAGAAATGTACTTCAGTCTGAGCCTATTACACAAGCGAAGCAATAAGATAGTGAAGAGCCTGTTTAACAGAGGTGAATTAAATGGTCTAACTTATTTGATGAGGAACATGGTCAGTGCCTTTAAAAAGTAGTCACACCCCTTAGACTTGTTCTGGTTGTACTATTTTACAGCTTTAAATTACAAATGATCAACAGAAAACTATATGAATGTAAAGGTTTCTACAAACTGATCTAAATTAAGCGCAAATATAAAACACAAAATATCAGCAAGTTTTCATCATTTCTTTGACACTTTTTTGTAAAAGTTTAAAGTTGAATGAGATCACTTGTATATGACATGACTCTGGAGGATCCAACAGCTGGTTAGTCGACGTCCTGGTAAAAACTAAATCATGAAGACAAAGACACATTTCAAACAAATCTCCAGGAAGGAGATTGAAAAGTTGAATTCTGGGATAGGATGCGAGAACATTTCAAACTACACTGGGGAATGTTAATGTCTTGGAGGAGCCATGTCAAATCTAGACCTAAACACAGTCCAGAATTTGTGGCAGGACCTGAAAATTGCTGTCAAAATTGCAGGCAGACATGTTCAAATACTACACATAGTGGCTTTAATTAATTAGCTGGGACTCAAAATTGTAGAGCAATAAACATGAAAAGGTCCAAGGGCAGGGTGGAACACTTTTTATAAACTCTCTTTTCAATAGCTGTGAACGAACCCCTCGGGGACAAACTGATTTGTAGGGCAATAGTCTTCCTGGGCAAAAACATTCACATTAAGTGCTTCGCAATTATTCTACGCTACAGCATTCTTTGGAGAACTATTTTAAAGGCACATTCCATAATCCAAGTGTAATGTAAATAAATCGCCCCCTGCGGGCAACAAAACACCGAACTGGAACAGTTAACAAAACAAGATCCATTGTGTGTGTAAAAACGTCTGTATTTGCAGCCTGGGCTTAAAGAAAGTCCCAAATCATTTTTTTAATGCTTTGTTTAGAACGTAGTTCGGCCAGTCCTCTCATTTTGAAGCATTGTGGCTTAAAAAAAGTACCATTTCATTCAGAGCTGTAAGCTCATTAAAATGGACTGTGTGACCCAGTCTGCACTTTGTGCATTGTGTTGGTTATTGTGAAGCATAATCAGAGTAAAACAAAAAGTATCATTTGTATGATGTTGTCATTAACCTGCATTACAAATACTTAAGTCTCTTACATAATGTCTGTATAACCTCCTGACACAAAAATATAGAGAACAAATTTGATGAGATCCTGATTTATTTTTAATGAATAACAAAGTGGGAAATGTAAAAAATGCGCTTCAAACATATATTTCACCGACCTTGTCTAGTGTAGGGGTCAGTGGACTCTTCATGGCAAAGTACATGAATGCTGCAGTAGTGTGAAGTGGGAAAGACTCCTTGGCTGAATCTCAAGTTTCTTACGTGAAATCTTTCATGTGGCTTTTGTTTAATTTCTTTAACAAAGGAGAAAATATGAAAATACAAATTCTGTGTTTTCTTCAAGTCTTTTGAGATTCAATCGTTCGAAACTTCATGAGCTTCATAGCCTTCCACACTTGTCAGCTCCTTTCATGTGGCAACTTCGGCACTTCTTTGACAATGTAAGCAATTTCCATGCCAGAGGCATTACAGCTTTGTTATGTAAATACAAAACACGTGGGTGAACAAAAAAAGAACAGAAAACAGTGTATTCAAGATTATTTTAATATTATTAATATGTATACTTTAGGCTTTAGAAATATAACTATCAATGACAAAACTTCCACTGGAGTAATGGTAGTTTGCTTAGGCCCCCATCAAATTAATTAATTACAATATACACATTATGATACAGAGCAGATTTGAATCCGAAATAATATTAAAATAAATGCTCAATAGATAAAAGGTTTTAATAGTTTTTATAATTTTCTTCACCTACTGTATTATCCATCTGTGAGTTCTGAGCACACCCAAAAATGTAAAGCCATTTTCTTCTAATAAACTAATTTAAGTGCAAACTATTTTTTTTCTTTAAAAAAGACTGATTGCAGCATCCAGCTTTATAGATTCAGATTTCAAGATTGAGGATGTTAAAGCCGAGTGCAACAAGGCAGTCCTCAACCCTCTTCTTTTTTAGTTCGATTAGAGTAGTTATAAAAACAAACAAAATAACTAACAAAATCAGTGCAAAGTAGTTGATGGAGAGATTCTACTCCAGAAAAGACAGAAGTGGTGGGTGAATGTGGATGGATACAAAAAATTCAGATGCTCACGCACTTGGTCATAAAAAGGATAGTTCAAATGAACTATCCCTTTAGTCTCAAGTCATAATTGTCTGGTTTGCATCTAACGAAGCCAAGCTTTATTTCCAGAGGGGATAACAGTCTGATGAGATCTGACATGAAAGAAAATAATTTAAAAAAATCTAAAATGTGTTAAAACTCCAAAGACTAACAGTACATCAGCGCAAAACAGTCCACAATTGCACCACACCTTTTCTTGCTTCATTCCTCCACTAGGTCAAGTGTGTGATAAACGAAAAGAACAAAAAAGCCATTAACTAAATCGAGGGGGAGGGAGGGAGGGAGGGAGGGAGGGGAGGGGTATAAAAGAAAAGGAAAACTTGCAATGCTTGCAGGGTGAAGAGCAGCATCAGACTCTGGGTTGCAGGGTTCTTTAGCAGCAGAAATATTGTGGCTATACTACTGTTCCACTGGGAGAGCTGGCTTGGTTTTGGGATGACAATAAACCCTAGAAAAAGGAAAACAAGGAGATTTGCATTGGGAAAGTTCACATAGTGTAGCAAAAATAAACAAGCAACAGATAGCTCATTAAAAATTTGCCTCTGGCCTCTTCTTTCCAAATCCCTGTCTCCTGCATTTCATTTAAAAGCCTGTGCACACCAGTCAGAGTGGAGGACAAGAGCGCAGTGTAAGACTAATTACGTCTTTGAGAGGTTTGCCTGATCAAGGCACTTCTAATGTACATGTTTCTTCCAAAAGTCTTTTTTAACCTCTTGATCTGACCTTCAAGAGCATGTCTTTTTTTTTTTTTTTTTTTATAAACAAGGCAAGGCTTTTGATTGCACTATTACACACAACCCTTAACCATAAAAAGTCTTCCCCATTACTGAATACTAATTGCACCTTCCAGAAGACCGTCCTCAACCACTGCATTTTCCAATCCACATTTTTTGGTTGGCATTAATCAGAATGTATACAATTTATATCCGTTCAATTTTCTCACACAGAAGACACTAATGTACGCCTCAGTATCGTGGTATAGTTTGTGTTCTCATTTTGACTTAAGTAACGTTGGGTGGAATTTCAAGGGTATTTTTTGTCTCTAGCACTCGTCAGTGTCTGTTTCCGGATAATCGTGTGCCTCGTTCTGGCAAAATCTTTCAAAACACAGACAAAAGGGAAGTATACAAGGGTGTGTACACTTATTAAGCTGTAAGCATGTGAGAAACTGCTGAGCAAAATACACAGCCATTTGCATAAAAGATGAAACGTGAGAGTGTAGGCAGATGACTTCTTGGCTATGCATTGTGGGATGATTATGATAGACCAATGAACACACTTCATATGGATTAACGTCTTTTTTCCCCTCACAGGTCTACACAGGAAATCCTCCTTATCAAAATGGATTATGTAACCAGACTTAATATTTTCATAGCATTGGTTATATATGAAATGTAGGCAATAATAGGTACTTCATTGGAAAGCAGATTAAACAAAGTCTGATATGTTACTTGACTGCCTGCAGAGAGTGACAATCTGACTATAAAAGCTAAAAATTATTTTCCAAATGTCCATAGTTTATTTTATTCTTTCAGAATATGCCTCAATTTGTGGTTACAGCCCACCAACTGATTTTAGGACAGCTAAAGATTCACAGACATATCGTTATCACTTCAATTTCACCCCACATTTCCTGCATTAAAAAGAACTTACCACTTTGCCTGGCCTCGCCCATGTGCAAATAAATCCCTCCTGACAAGCAGTTACTAAACAGTCCTCTAAAAATATGAGTACAGTCAGTCTCTCGTGTGCTATCTTTTTACAGATGAGGGGCTCGAGGAGGGGCACATCCTCCATGCGCGGGCACAGCAGAGTGCCCAGAGTCTTAGCGGGGTCCGTTTTGGTTTTTGTCAGCATGTTGAGTTTGTCGCTGCTCTTGCTGCTGATGTGACCCATGCTGTGGTTGCGTTTGTGGTCCTTCTCGTGGTGGCGCTCCTTCCGATCATGGAGCGACAGTGTGGCAAACTTGCTCACACCTGTAGCGATGGCACTGTCCATAATACCACTGCCAATGCCGCCACCGCCGCCACCACCGCCACCACCGCCGCCACCACCGCCGCCGCCACCACCTCCACCTCCACCTCCACCTCCACTGCCAGCCTTGTTGGTATTGTTTGCTGTTGTTGTGGTGCCAGCTGAATGGGGTAGGCTGTTGGAGCGTGGTAATGTAGTAGAGAGGGAGTTAATGCCAGGAGTATTGGCACCACTGTTGTTTCCATTAGTAGTGTTACTAGAGGTGTTAGTGATTATTGTAGCACCCGCAGGGGGGCTGGTTGCATTCATCACGTTAGTGTGTGTTCGTGTCCGTGACAGCGGTAGATGGGGGAAAAGGATGTCCTCAGTGAGGTCCCATAGGCACAGCTGAGTGTCCTGGCCCACTGAGCCAAACCGGTATGTGACACTAACAGGCCGGCTGTCGGTGGAGTTGCGCTTGGAGAGTCGAGACTGCGTACTGTTGGCCCGGTCTCGTCCAAAGTGGATCATCTGATCCTGGAAGTCCTCGTCGCTGCCACTGAACTCCATTGGGTCACTCTCTTCCACACTGGTGGTGTAATGGTCAAATGCCACCACACTCACCCACGACTTGTGTCCGTGACCTCGGGCGATGACTCTGCAGTCCAAGAACGACCACACGGTGACTAGATCGTCCTCTCCACCTGCAACTATGTACTTTCCGTCAGGGCTCCAGCACACACACAACAAGCCACCAAAGTAGCTCTTCATGGTGCCATGAAGCTCAACCGCGTCAAAGTTGAAGACCCGTAGGAAGCCGTCTTGGCTAACACAGGCTAGGAACTTCCCATCTGGAGAAAAAGCAAACTCATTCAGAGCACCCTCACCCACTGTCCACTTAAGGAGAGGATTCCGCGTGGATTTACTCTTACAAGTATGCACAGAGTAGTTCTCTCCCTGTTTAAGCAGCTGGTAGTGGGGTGCTGTGGTGCCACAAGTATGCTCCACATTGTACAGGTACATATTCCCACTGGCGTGAGAGACCAGAAACAGACTCTCAGAGCCTGGCACCCATTTCACACATGTTACTCTGGACTTGTCTATTAGTCTCTGGCAGGAGAGAAGGAGGGTTGAGGTTTGAGAGGAAGACAAGGGATGAGAGGGGTGGGAAAAAATCATGTCAGTAAAGTCTTACAATTTCACATAGAATACTTAATACTTGCCCTAAGCCACTTGGTAATACTCTGTTTAAAGGCATTATACACATTATACTTTTTTCATTTCAATGTTTTAAATCCTCTACATATGAAGGTGGGAGAGTTTACTACAAGGATAAGAAAATGACAGTACAGTTGAAGATAAACACCTCAATGGTATTTCAGAACCTGATGAAAGATAATTAAAACAGCCCAATCGGTTGTGAATTGTAGATTAATTAATAGTTCTCCTGTGGTGTATAGTTTCATTCATCTCTGTGAGATTGGATGAGATGCAACAAAAACAAATAGCCTTTCGCTCACAATAGCAGAAAAGAAAGGCGCCGATGTCGGTCCGACAACAAGCTCGACATAAACAGTACTACAAAAATTTTACTGTGAAATTCCACTGCCTCTCACAATTTTTCATTCTACTGAGCAGCACCTGCTACATTGTGGAAAAGGCTGGTCACAGAATTTTTTGTAATCTAACCTCTGTCATTCAGGGACTTACCTCCTCGTTGAAGAGTTTGCTTGTTTCCTTCTTGATGGGGTCAATGAGCTGTACCTGTCCTGCTGAGAAACCCACCAGCAAGGACACACTCTCTGCTGTAGCTGTGAGATGGTTGAAGTCATGACAGGTGGGTTGCGTTCCCTTGTAGATGCGCTTGTCTATGGGCTTGCTCAGGTCGGCAGCCTGAAGAGAGAAAGCATGAACGCACATGAAGTGAGGGCAGTAACTGTTAAATATCAAAAAATGACTCAATAATAAGTCAGTAATAAACCGTTTGGTCTTCAACTTAAAACACAGACAACGACACTCAATTTGGTCACGGTCTATATTTCTATCAACTGCCTGGCATCCAAAGAGAACAAGAAGTGGCATCTGATCACAAAAAGGTTCTGTATGACCTTTAGCAACACATTAAATAGCTGACAGTCACTGAGCAGAAATAAGGAAGAAGCACTCAAATATACAGTTTTTTCTCTGTAGGTGGTTATATGCCAGCAATCGTACTGTAGATTGTACAGTTTGTTTTCGATGTCAGGGAAACAGTATTTTACCGCTGTGAACAAAACACCCATGGCATTTACTGTAGATAATCAGCATCACAACAGTTCCATTTGTGAATGATTTACAGTTTACCCTACGTAAAAGTAAGACGATGACTCAGTGGTTCCTCCACTACTGATGTGACATTGTTTTACATTTTGTCTCTCTGAGGTGAGACAGAAAAACACAAAGTCTTAATAGTAGTTTAAATCAGGAGTCTAGCCAAAAACACAGCTGCTATGCCCCACATAGCATGCATGGTATTGCATTGCTTGAATGATTGAAATTATCTGCAAAACGGTAGATAATAAGGTTATGGACATACACATGCAAGAAATAAGCAGGTCCTCCAGAGGTGCTAGATTTGTTAACTGCTGGCCGTAATATTTGTGAAGCCATGTATCTGCTCCAGCAAAACACAAATTGCCACTCTCTCCCAGTTGCACGTTAGGAATGGGACAAATAATCAATAAGGTGATGTATTGTGAACATCGTCTTGCGATATGTTATTGATAGACTGAAACCAAACATCATTGTTTTTTTAAGGCATGACTTGCTTGCTTATGCTGTAAAACCAAAACTTAAAACGATTGACAAGAGTAGAATTACTATAATGCACAGTTTTGTCTTTTTGCCTTTTAAAAACATTCTGAACTAGAAATTCTGAAGTTGTTCCAATTTCTGGATGGTTCAGCCTTCAGCCAGTCTATTGCTCTTTTACATTGGACTGCAGACACATGACCTGTTTCTATGTGAATACTAAAAAGGCTATGACACATTGCTTTAAGTCAGAAGTCAGCTGATTTCTGGCAGCTTGTGATGGAGAGGTCAGCTGTTAGCTGAGCCTGAAACCAATTTATGTATAGTTTCTTTATATATAATATATAACTGCTTTATGCTTTTTTTAAATGTGGCAGTGCCTGTATCATGAAACTCTTAAGCGACACTAGCATGTTGTAGGCAACATATCGTGATAGCGGTGGGTTGTGATTCACAGTCGTTCTCGAGGTTCAGTTTAACTAGAAAATAATCACGTATTTGTCAGGACCAACCATCACCGGGAGTTAATAAAGAAATGAAGTGACTTATTTGTTAGTGACTGAACATCTAAGAATAACATATACATATAAACAAGTCAAGTTTGATTAGGTCATAGATTTTGTCCAGACACATCTCCAAGCTAAGAGCTGAGTGTCATTACATCAAAGGACGACAGCAGCAGTTAGCTTGCTAGCCAAATGACTGTCCGTATGATTCGGTATCATTTTGATTTGTAAACACCTGTCAATCAAAAAGCGGCAACAGGTGTTGCGGGAGGCCACGTAGAACGGTCACTGTCATCACGTTGCAGAAGCAATGACAACCAAGACAGCGTAACTTTAATCAATATGGTCGACTTTAACCTAGTTATCGTTATCACATTTCACGAATGCGAGTGGCGGACTGGGGACGGAATTTAGCCCCTGGCCTCGGAGTAGCTGCTGGCTTGCTAACGTTTGCAGTTGTGTTGGCTAGCTAACTAACGCTTGTAGGCTAGCTTCATCATAGCTTCAAGCTAACTAGCTGTCAGCTAATTTCAAAGTCAAGCACCTGTGTGGGTTATTTAACACAGCCAACACAAGTCTGAAGTTCAGCAACAGCGCAGACAGCAGTGATGTGTTTTAACGCACAGTATTGCATATTTCCGTTGACATTAGCCACGTTAGCACGCTACCTTTCTAACGCCTTTGTAGATGTAGAAGTACAGCTCACGGCCCACATTGAAACAGATCCTGTCGCCGTTGCCCGACTGGTCGTTGACGTTCACGAAGGAGACCTTGACGGGGTTGGAGCCTTGCGAGTTGAAAGGCACCCTGTTAGGACGGCTGTATTCTGAATGAGTGAGGAGTTTATAGACGCCTTCCCGAGTGGTGAACTGAGTTTTAATTTCGTTCATCTCCTTCCCTCCTCCCTCCGCCGCCATCTTTGAAATTAACATTCATCTCTTTCCCCCAGGCCGGATCTTACGCAGGGAATGGAGCGGGCCACGGAGCGGGCATTCCGACTCGCCCGTTCCCCCCAATGGTTCACCGGGGAACTGGTGGAGGAGGATACGATTTTAGAGTAACTAAGTTGCCACAACTAATTTCAAACCATATGTTACAAATAGTAACTACATTTGGGAAAATAAAACAGTCATACAATAGTTGGTGGTAAATTATATTCCTGCCTTAGGTTGTGTAAATGTTTAACCAAACGTCCATACATTTGCATTCATGAACAGATTCAAAAACTTTTTAAATGCGTTTTACAAATATATATATTTAAAAAACAAGGTGGTGGTGATGAATTTAAAAGCTATAACACATTAGGACATTAACCCTGTCCTGTAGAATAAGTGATGTTAGTTTTATTTTGAAAAACAAATCTCACCGCACATATTATTTTGTTAAAATCTCAGTGGCATTTTGAACGCGTGTCCATGCTGTTTGTCATGTGTCTGCTCACCTGTGGTCACACTTGGCTGCATCATATCAAAGGCACCTGGTACTTTAGGTTAATTAATCTACCAGTCTACGTACCTGACTACACAACCACGACATCTTTTAAGTAGTTTACTTTATCGTGGTTTAAAAAAGTTATACGCGGCACATGTCATGGCATAGGAGCAGACGACAACTCTCACTTTCAGGTAAGTTGTATATTTAAAAATAAAATAAAAAATAGTTTGTAAAATTTAAAACATACCATATTTAGTATGAGCTGAATGGTACTCATTTGATATAGTATTTGGTAACATGGTATTCTGGAACTGCATGACAGAATTTTTATATTCAAGTTAAAGAAATTTATATTTATTTTGAGTGTTTTTTTCATTCTGCTGCATAACGCACAATAATACCACAAATTTAATGCAATTTTTTTTTCTTCCTCCAATTAGATCACAGTGATAGGCATGCACCCAACAACATGGACCAGCTTGCTTTCAAATACATGGTGAGATCAGTTAAGACACATTTCATCACCATATTGAGAGTGCTCTGGCAGTTTGCAAATTCTAAATCACTTGCATTTAACTGTTTTCTTACTCTGACCCATACATGTGGACCGGGGTTGACCTCTTGTTTTCGGTCAGGAGATGTGTAAAGTGGAGTCCAGCACGGATTCTGACTCTGAGATCAGTCCAAGGTGGTCAGACACCAGCACTATGGTATTGCTTTATTTCTGAATGTGAACATCCCACACACACAATAAGCACAAATGGATAAGCGGCAATGTACATTTATATAGTATACATGTATTTTAAATGGCTTTAGTTTCTTATCTTGGCACCACCACAGGACACTGCACACATACACACCTTAGTTCATGCATTGAGCTTTTTAATTTATAAAATAATTACTATCTTGTTGCTGCAAAAAAAATCACTGAATTCCTCGTTGATCAGGGATGTGTGAGCAGTGCATCAGAGAGTGGGACTTTAATACGCAAGCCTGCAGGAAGACATGGCTGTTATTCTTTGGTAAGCTTTCTCCTTACTCTAATATATTAACTCCTGCAATATCATCCCGCTGTTCTATGTGTTCATGAATGAATTCATTTGGACTCGTGATTGTAGTTTTTGGACCCATACGACGGGAGCTCTGAGGATTCTGATGAGTCAAACGTCGATGTGGGTGTCTCCAGCAGGCGAACAAGGCAGCAGGGAAAAGGTGGAGGAGGAAACTGTCGGTTCTCAAGCAGGAGCAGGAGGTTTATCCTTCATCACCCTGCCTCTGTTGCCCTCAGAGAAGTGGTGACAAATGGGATGCGAGATGCTGTGACAGAGCAGCAACATCTTCCGGATGTGCAGATGAAATGTGGGAGTGACTCTGAGCTGTGGGTCTGTGAGCTTGATATTCTGCCCTCCCACAGTGACCGGGACGGTTGTACAGATCTCAAAGAGGAAATGGCCAATGGTTCAACAATGCACACCCAAACCATGGATGTAGAATTGCATTGCAAATTTGATGATTCAGGCTTGCAAGCTACAAGATCGTCCACACCTCAAACATCTGGACCTGTGGAAGGGAGTGCGTCCCAGATGCTGGATAGTTCCTCTGAGAGATCCCCCGGATCTCTTTACAAGAGAAAGCTGGGTTTCCTTGGAACAGAAGCGATGGATCTGGGGCAAAGAAAGAGGCAGTGTGTCTTCAAAATTGAGGACAAATAAGAGAAAATACTACAGTTACTTGGCAATGCACTTTGTTTACTCATGCATAGATAAATTGGTGTAGAGACCTGGTTTTGAGTGTCTCTCACTTTGTTGGGAGAATTCCCATAGTAGCCTGGGTTTCTAATAGACCAAAGTACAACATATGCACTGACAATGAAGAAACTGTACACTGTTACATTCCAGACCAATAAAAGAGAGGGAAAAAAACATAATTCCAAAAGAAAATTAAAACAATGGGGTTTTTTTTGTTTGTTCACATATCTACTGCTGAACCAAATACTACAGTTAGAGTACCTTGTGATGCAACTGAAGCATCACTGAACTTTAGCCACAGGTGCCCCACCAAAATCAAATTTTGGTTAAAATTTGATTCTGTACAAATGAATCTAAATGAGAAATTATAGATTTCATAAGTATTTACCAGTTTAAAGGATTGTACATACAAAGGCTGTGTAAATAGTTTTTTAAAAATATATAATTTTGCCTTTGGTTGTTTCTTAGTGAAGCCTTAAGTGTCATTGCATAAATGTTTGGATGACGAGCTGTTGTGACTGTCATGAAAACAGAGGGGGGGGCAGGAACTGAAGTTCAGTACCATGTGCACTTTGGTTCTCAGGATCTGTGCTGAAGTATCACCATGTCCAGAGGTCAGGATATTATCTGGGATCTGGTCTGGGCTAAAACAAGAGACTTTCCTCTCTGCAAATTAATATGGAAACCTTTGGGTAAATTCTCTTACTTTCCACCATCCAGTTTGCTGAAAATGTATAGAAGAGAATAGTGAGATTCCCCTGAGAAGTATCCATCAGTGACAAACGCCATCTAGTCAAACAAAATTGACACACATTTCAATTAGGACAATGTGTTTGCTTGTTCTTGTCAACTTCTTGATGAGTGAATTAGAGATTGACAGAGGGCATAGACAATACTGTGAATTGAAGTCTCAAAAAGGAATAATAAAAAAATCTTCCAATCTGAGGATTACAAGAGCTATGCAAACCTTAACCCCTAATTCTCATATCAGCATGAATGTAATTATTGGAATGGTTTAGATGGGGACATTTGATGCCCCCCCCTTGTATTTCACTTTACTTGTTAATTAAGAAAAGAAATAGACAAATGCCATATTTGACATTGACTTTAAAATCCAACATTTCCTAGTACACAAAGACCACACTGAAGGCATTAATGCAGTTCATTTCAAAAAGCTTTATTGGATCTAAAAACATACTTGTTCTTTCATAATAAAAACTTACTTTCAACTTTCCATTGTCCAAATTTCATTTCCGCTTCATTTACCATCTGACAACATTCCCTTCACTTTCAAGACACTTTCCAAAAACACTAAGAATTGGTACATGCACATTACTACTCCACAAATGTTTCTAACTGCGTTTTATTTTGGAACTACTCTTGAAATGGTGGCTGAATATAAGTGATTACATGTGGTTTAATAATCAAGACTGTCTGGTCTTCAGGGATGACTTGTTTCATCTACTCTGTGCACAGGACAGCAACTCCACGCTCATAGAAGCTATGTGGGTCTTCCTTGGTGGCGATGTCGAAGTCAACAGTGAAGATGAGGTCAGACCGGGTGAAGTTCAGGTACACGGGAAGAGTCACCTGCAACGAGAACAAATAGTACATGTGACTAATGCTTCTGGCAAAACATTTTACGGCTTCAGAGGTTAAGTTTGTTTTAATCGTCTGTAGATTGTTAGAAAGATGAAAGGTTTTGTATGGTAGTTGCACATCTTGTTCGTACCATGTGTCTCTTCTCAGCGTTGCTTTGCTTGATCCAGCGGAGCTGAGTGAGGGGCAGCTCAGTGGAGATGGAGGTGGACAGAGACAGCTTGTTGTTGGCACAAGTAGATCCCTGCAGTTTCAGACCTGGGAGAAACGGTGACCATGTTTGACATCAGAACCCTTGAAACTACATTTTACAGATCTCCAAATATATATATATATTAGAGCACAGTTATTTTGGTGACAATCAAGTGGATTCACATTCTCAAGAGTTGTTTGAGCATTTGGGTTCTACAGAATTAATAAAACCTATCCTATACCAATCTTTTTACTTTTTGTTCTTCAGACATACATGACCCCATGCTTATGTGTATGTTTTTTGCCAATTCACATATACTTCAATTTGAACCGTGTTATGCAATTTGCACCGTGCATCTCCTGACTACAGCAGATGACGTGCTGCTTGTCTGACCTTTGATGCCGAAGCTGCAGGCATCCAGTGCGGCACCCTGGGCGGTGGTGACATTGACCTCCAGACACAGCTCTTCCAGGGACCAGCTGTTGGCCTGGGCCACATACTGACGGGTAGCGGTAATGTAAGCCTCTGGCACAAACAGGCTGCCGAGGCACACGTGGATGTTCTGGTGAAGGAGAGAAAATAACAGCACCGTGATTGGCTCTGTCAATTTTTAAGGAATGTGTCATACCATGAAAGAGTCACAGGTTTCTTGATTCCTGTACACAAACAGTACCTTCAGTTCTTTTGCACCCCCACTGGCAGCTCCCTGGGAGATCTGCTGCAGCTGTTTGATTCGCTCACTGAAGTCTGCCACCCACTGAATCACAGTCATGGCGGCTGGAACTGTGTACCGACACCAGCTGCGAGGGAGGATGCCTGCGGAGAAAGAAACACAGGTGTACACCAGTTAAATCTTGTTGGTCAAAATCGGCAATGTGGAATTCTAAGTGCGCAGTGAATGTCCTCTTGATGAATCCGACTTCGTAAGACACATGAATAAACCAGAGTTAAAAAGCACGATGTTACCTTTAACAAGGTCGCTGATGAGTGTGCGCAGGTAGTTGGTCTGCTTCTTCTTGCCCTCGCACACCTGCACCACATCGGACAGATCCTGACGGACCTCCTGCAGCATCTTGCAACCCATCTTCACCTCACGCTCAAAGAAGCGGAACAGTGGGTCCTGGCGTTTGTGTGTTTGGACAAAGACGACATCAAATCAAATACAAAAGCTTTGCAAATGCATTAGTGACACAAAGAAAATAAATTACATTCATCTGCTAAAATTAAAACATGGGCTTCTATTTCTTTTAATTTGACCTTGTTAAATCAAGCACACCATTTAAAATACATCAAAGCAATTGATTAATACAACAGAAATTGGCAAGGATGCCGTACAGCTTCTACACACAATGTTTTAGGCCTGTCCCCTGAAGTCTGCTTGCCAACCAGCTGCCATTACCTTGATGTTCTCCACTGTGCGTTTGAGTGGATTGACTGTTTGAGGCATGAGCTGCAGCCAGTTGGCGGCAGTGGTGTGGAGGGTCCTCATCCAGGCCGGCTGGGCATCAGCTGGGGACGAAGCGCGCTCCTTCTTCTCCGTCTCGTAGGCAAGGTCATCCTCATCCTCCAACATCTGCATTTTCAGCATCTTACCCATCATGTCAGTGCCTGCGCAGCCCGGCGGAGGGAGCGAGTGAGCGGGGAGGGAGGTGGAATACAAGGCCATGGTGGGAGGTAGGGGGAGAAGAAATTAATAGTGCAACAAAGAAAAACAGCTTACCTCGAGGGTGTGTTAATATAAGGTTTGTTTTATCAAAAAAAAATAATAAAAAAAAATAAAAGGAGTTGTGCCAGACAGGCAAACAAATTAGGACGACACTGGGCTGGATGAAAGACACACAAGGTTTCAGGCAATATTTCCAATAAATGTAACATTCAACATAGAGAGGATAAATTAACCGCATTCTTGACTGACTGGATCTGTGAAAGAAATGAACATAACCAATGTAGGGTAACAGGTTTGAGGGAGAAGCTAACGGGTGGGAGTGAGGATGAAGGAGAGAGGGAGTGAGGCAGGAGGTCCAAGGGGCGGGTTTCTTGTGGGAGTTCAGAGGAGGTGTGGAAATAAATATGATGAAACTGGGGAGGGAGGATATGATTGAGGGGAAGGGGAAGTGTGTGGATGTTTTGAATCCTAATCTTAGGGTGGGGATGGGGTAGTATCTTAGCAAAGCGACATGATGGCTGTGAAATACAGCTGCTGGAGGGTGAGGAGACGCACACCCTTCCTTTGGGCAGAGGACCACAGCCACGACTACAGCTAGGCTACAACTACACAGCTACACTGTGTGACTATGATACAAAAGACTGCAAATAGGAGCTACTTGTGATACCATAGAAAAACGAACACACACAGTATATTCTGTCTCGCTGCAATGAGATATCCTGTCAAAATAAAAGTAAAGGCACTAGAATAGAGAGAGAGATGGTTAATGATCTGCCCTGTGGAAACATGACATTTGATCAGATGAAATGAGGAAGAAGAAACAGGATGTGTTGTGGTCCAGTTACTGTGACAGAACACCGGAGAAAAGAGGATCAACATAACCGGCTGTGGCGTACCCTGAGTGGTGAGCAAGACCTTCTCAGCATTGCTAGGCAACCCAAGCCAAGACGGAGTCTGGGTGTCGGGAAGCATCTCTACCCAGTGCATGAACTCTTCACGCCTGTAACGAATCAAAATCATAAATCATTTTTAACTGGTTCGAGTCGTCAGGAAAACATTTGTTCAGTAATTATAAACATTTATCATTTTAAGAGCTGGAATACATTTCTGTGAGACTTAAAAGCCGCTACTGACCGAATTCCGTCAGGCATCTTGATGTCCTTGTGCCCGTCGACCTTGAGAGCCAGTTTGAACTCACTGTCGAAGCTTCTCTTGGTGAAGATGCGGTCCAGGAAGGTGTTGAGCAGACGCTGGTCAAACTCATTGTCAATGCGGCCGCCATAGATGGACTGGGCCATCAGGGTTTTCAGAGCCGCCCAGGGGATCTTGTCTGGTGCAATATTTTGACGACCCTGTGTGTAGAGGTGTGACAACACGCTCTCAAAACTAAGTCATTTATCTGATAAATTTGGTATATCTAAAATAAGGACTGTATGATTTTATGGGTTGATATTATAATAATTTATCTTGGCAACAAATTATTCTTGTGCTGACACATTCAAAGCACTGTATATCATTTCTGAAATAATCTCCAACCTTAGCAGTGTCGTCCAACCAGGTGTCAACGGTGTCGCAGGCAGAGCGGAGGTCAGACTCTCCAAACTCATATTTCTTGGACCAGCCCAGTGGTGCATAACGCAGACGCTCCTGAATGACTGCATGGAACCAAGCCAGCAGGAAGTAGAGACGAGCACGCTCGTTGGGAGCCTGTAGAAACATGGGGGAAAAAGTAATTAAAAGTCATTAAGAATGCAATTGTGGAAGAAGTGTGCAGACAGCATTGATGGTAATCATTAAGCCTTTGGTGGAAAAAGTGCCAGTGTATATGTTGGCATGTCCAGATTAAGTCACCTTGCACATGCGAGCCACGGGGATGCTGCTGAAGGTTCTGAGCATGTTGGCCTTGACACCAGGAGGAGGCTCAAACACAAAGATACGACCGGCACGAAGCAGATTCACTGGCACCTGGCAGGAAAATACAGAACAGACACTTTGAGCAGTGAAAGAAAAAAGGAACTTTGGGGCTGGAAGTCAACATTTATTTAGAGTCAAGATTATGAAATGTTGCAAATAGTTTTATTAGTTACGTGGTTTACCTTGGGGTTGATCTCCATTGTCAGGAAAAGCCTGAAGCTGGAATGAGGCTGCATGGAGTGGAGCTTCTTTTCCAGCTGCATCAGCCATCCGGGGGCCAAGTGGACGTTCTCCAACATCACCCACCTGTAGGACGACAGTCAGTACAACAAAACAAAGTGTACATGCTAAGAAGATACACAGAAAAAAAACATTATCCACCTGCCAGACTTGACAGCAGTGTTGATGTCTCTGTCTGCCTTATTGAAGCCCTCAGCCGAACCTGTGGGCAACGTATGAACACAAACAGTTATCAACACTCTCCGCACTGAACTTTTCACTTGAGGATCTTATTTGTGTGTCAAGAGTATATGTGCTTATTCCTCTACCAATAGAGATGGAGGTGATTTGTTTGTTCTCCTCGGCAGCCAGATCTCTGACCAGGCCGCTGGCATCATAACCTGGTACAGAGCACATCAACACTGGAGTGCTGGGCTTCACCTACACACACGAGAGGAAAATCAGCAACTGATTCAACAACACTGGCAATGGCAAATGCCTCTGGAGAGAAAACTGAAGAAACATTGGTTACTACCTCGCTATCCACGATATTAGCCAGGTCAAGAGGTTGCTCGATGATGTTCATGAAGGTCTCTCCCAGCACCTTTGAGACAAAAATGTGCGACATGGCCAGCAGGCGGTCGGGGCGGAAGGCCTCAATCAGCAACAGCTTGTGCACTGCCTGGCCAATGGGAGCTGAACAGGGAGCGGTACAGGGAAGAGCAAACAGGTCAGAGCAGGTCGTGTGTGTGTGTAAAATCAATTAATATTAAAATAAATATCTGCTTGGCCTTGGAATATATACATAATATACAATACACTCACTGGACTGCTTCTCCTCTGACCACAGATAAGGAACAGACAGCTCTGGAGTGTTGCTCTCAATCCACATGAAGAATTGCTGAAGTAACAAAACAAAGCAATAATGATCACCGATACAGTTTGTATTCAAAGAAAGTCGTCTATAAAGAGGTATACTTATAAATACAAGTTTGTTCATATGGAGCACAAGTGATACCAGATTGACAGGAGCTGTCAATACCCACCTCATCAGCCTCAACTTTGTCCACCAAGTCATTGAATGCCTGCAGGCGGCTGAGGCGGACCATGGCCTCACTCTGGTCGGTGGTCAGACCTTTCACTTTGGGCAGTGACATGCCAGTCAGAACGATCTCCTTACTACGCAGGAAGTGCTGGAACTCTGCGTCATATGAAGGCTCACTGGAAAGAGGTGGATTGAAATGATTAAGATTTATGTTGTCTGATGTTTATGCAATACTACCACTGGTGGTACATTAGTGTAATGCTGGCATCTTACCTGGTTATGCCCTTTAGGCTGATCTTAGCCAGCAGCATGGCAAAAGTGATGTGATCATGGTGCAGCATTCCTCTGGCTGCTCTGTTGAACACCACCTACATCCCGAGAAAGAGACATAAGCAAATTATGTCTATTACTACAATCACACCGCCAAAGAAAAGGAGCCTCTTGTTTTCAAAATGTGTGGTTCAAACCTGGAAGAGGTCCTTGGTGATGACATCGAGTCTCTGTGTATGATCGCTGATGCCCTTGAGGTTGGGGTTCTCGTACAGCACAGTGTGGTAAGTATCCAGGAAAAAGTGAAGGGAGTACTGGTACAGGAAGTGCATCTGGAGCAAGACACACAAAAAACGTTTGATTATGAAATAGTTACACAGCATGAAATTATTGATAGTTGTAATTTTGAGTTCTAAACTTAGTGTGCATGTGTTTAGTGTATTAGTGAGATTAAAAAGAAAATGGCCAAAGAAAGGATTGGGTGAAAGAACAAGTAAGATGTATCCAGACCTGGTTGAGAGACTCCATGGTGAAGTAGATGCTGCTGCAGGCGGAGGACAGAGACAGGTATTGCTGTGACACTGCCTCCACCTCTGCCATGACAATATCGGTCTCCTCCACCTTCCTGGTCACCTCAGCTGCCTCCTTCTTCAAGTTCTCCAGCGTGGTGATGATGGTGTCATCGTCAAGGATGCGGCCTTTAACCTCATTGAGGGCCTGCAGCAGGGATTTTTCCAGCTGACGCAAACGCAGTTGGAACTCACCTACAAGAGACAGGAGGGCAGTTGTTTCTCAGCTTTGATCATTTCACTCTTTTGCACTGTGACTCAAGTCTGAATAATTTTGCATCCCCATTAGTGTTCATTGTCATCCCAAGCTCTGACTTGTCACTTTGTTAGCACATTGGCCCTTTTCTGTCTCACCCTGCAGTTTGAGGAGGTCGGAGCGCTTCTCATCCACATCAGGCCTCTCAGCCTTTAGGACCTCGTTGAGACACTGGCTCTGAAGGCTGCTGCGCGTCACAGTGAAGTTGACAAACGTAACACGAGAACACAAGTCTGGGGGGAACTCAACCTGTATACACAAGAGACACCATAACGCAGATTAACTTCTTTGTACAATCATTTTTTTAAGGGAAAGTGAGGGACTTTGTTAATACTGAATCATAACTATTGAAATTAGTTAAATAATGTATATAATCTGTCTGTCCGTTTACTTACCGTTGGGTCTCGTGTAGAAAGGAAGATGACGAATGAAGGTGACAGATCGATGTCCTGGTCTCCCAGGGTGATAAGGACACGTCCTCCAGTCCTGCGGACTTCTCTGTTCAGTACCGGGTTTAGGATGGGGTCGTAACTTTCTACATCCTTATGGGCAGAAAAAGAATAAATGACTTAATAAAAAGTCCTTGACTAATACAAAGGCCTTGGACAATGAGCAAGTACGCAATAAAATGTTAGCAGTGCGAAGCAGCTGTTCATACCTGGACCAACAGTGGGTTTCCGAAACGCAAGGCACTCTCCAGGTTCTTCCTGAAGGCATCATCCAGGAAACTGGTTCTGGTGATCTTGCGGTCTTTGTACTCGTTCATGATAAACTCTGTGGCTTGGCCTGACGGATCAATGATGAGCGGGTACCTAGAAAGGGAAGTGGTATAGAATAGATCAACATGGGAAGTGAAATCAACTCAAGGCTAATTAATGCTCAGGAATGCTTTTCAACAGGGATAAAACCTAAAACCATTACAAAGCCAGAAGAGAAAGAGAAAGATACGGACCTGTTGAACCTCTTGAGCATGATGGCGTTCTCAGTACAGAGGTCATCAGCTGGGAGGGAGTTGGCTTGCCAGCGGAGCCTCTCGTCAGCATTGGACAGGTACTCAGTTCTGGCAATATCTGTACGGAACTGGGAGGAAAGAAATTACACCATTGGCAGTTTAGAAAAATACGTCTTCTGACATGAAATGTAAAATATGTGGTTGTGCATCAGGTCGGGTATGTGGCAGATTTTAAGTCCTCAACATATGCCTTGAGACACGTTTAAAAAGAATAGTCAAACAAAATAATCATATTAAAAAGGCCCAATGTATAATTGGTTTTCAATACCTTTAAATTCATAAAAGCCTAATTTCAAGATTATCTTTTTGTTATTATTCTACAGCTAGTGACTATAATTTGGCATATCTGCTTAAATGATCATGACTTCTTCTGTGCATTCCTGATCAGTAAGTGTGCTTTGGTGTACATTTGATGACACAGGACCTACAGTAACAGAAAGAAGCTCCTACATACATATTGGTAATGTGAGTGAGATCAGGTGTAATGATCGAACATGACTTTGGCCGTGCGTGTCAGAGCTTTAAGTACCTGAATGTTGGCCTGCTGCAGGTGGTGAGACCAAGTAGTGAACAGGTTCTGTCTCATCTGCTGTTCAAAGTAGCCTGCATAGGTAATGAAAGCTGCAGAGAGCAGACAGTCTCCAGCGATGGTGGACATCTGGTTCTTGAAGGTCTCACTGGTCTTCTCCCAGCGGTCCCTTTCAGCCGACAGACTCTTTAGTAGGGCTGTGCTGCGATTCACCTAGGAGGGGAGAGCACGAGTTCAGAAAAATGCTGCAAGATACTTGATACAGTTTAAACTGGATTAAAAGAGACGGATAGAGAGGGAAGTGAACACTGGTTTGATGACCAGTTACCTTGGCCTCAACAGCAGCCAGGTCAGCCTTGATGGCTTGGGCCTCTGAGATGAGGACAGCGTACTCCTCCTTGTAGCGAGCGATGCTAGCCTCCAGGTCTCTGATCATCTGCTCCACCTCCTCTGCCTTTGTCTTGTTGTCTGTGGCGTCATCCTCAAGCTTCTGCAGTTCATTACGCAGAGGCTCCACACGCTTCAGCATGTCCGCATAGTTCAGCTAGGGGAGTGGTAAAACATGATATACTTTAAAAGGGGTGGCTCTCTTACCCCACTTATCTTCGTTTACATTTTGTTCAGGCTTCCTTACCTGAGCAATCGCCCATTTGACCATAGGTCCGCAGGCCAGAGATGCCCTGTTGACTTGGTCATAGTTGTAGCTTGGGTTGGAGAGGTAGTTCTTCTTCATCTTTTCACGGATGGAGTCACTGGATAAAGTAGAAACAGTCCAACAAGTCAGATTATATCCGCACTTTACACAGTCAAATTCTTCAACTTGAAGTGTGGAACAATGATCACAAATCACAGACAACGAAATGTGACATATTGCAGAGGATCATTTTAATTTTGTTTGCTGGGGAGAAGGGGTGCGATTTCTTTACTGTGAGAAATGCAAAATCACGACAGCAACCACTGGCAAGATGTTGTTGCCATCAGCTCATTTTCTGATTCAGCAAAATCAACCGATAAGAGAATTCATCAAATTCTGATCACAGGTGCCACTTGATTAATATACTGTTTGATTAATATAATTCGTGCTTCCATTAAAGACTAGACAGACATTCTGACACCGGTACCTCATTTCCTCAGAGGAAAAGTTGACTATGCTGCTGATGAAATTGTCCCTGATAATAACTTGTCTGATTTTTTTCCAGTCACTGGTCTCCTCGCCCAGCATAAGGCAGATAGACTCCAGGGCCAGCTTGACTGCAGCTGGGGGATTGGTCATGGCCCTCACTTCTACTAGGTGGTGCCGCTTAATAGAACTCACCGCTAGTTAGGGAGAAGTAGAAATGTGTTCGAAGGACAGAAGTAAGATGAGAGAAAGAGAAAAGGAGCATACAGAGCAAAAGAAAGGAGGAATTTGAAAGAGATTCAGGGGTTGAGGAGAGGCAGAGACAGAGAGGGAGAGAGCTTTTAGTGAACATTTGCAGCACACATTCTTTCTTATTTCACCTGATTTCTTCAGCAGAGAAGTTAACAATAGTGGGGATGAAGTTCTCCCTCATGATGATGGAGCGGATCTGCTTCCAGTCAGTCGTGCTCTCTCCCAGGAGCAAGCAGATAGACTCGAGGGCCAGCTTCACGGCCGCAGGTGGATTGGCCATGGAACGCACCTCCACCAGGTGCTGCTTCTTAATGGACTTAACGGCTATCAACATCAGGTGAACAAGGACGTGGATTATGACAAGGAAGGGGCAGTGATGAAGGGAGGATGCAGATAGAAATCAAGTTGTTAAATGGAAGTGACTATTTGTTAAAATTCTTGATGTTGGCATAACAGTATTGTGGCAGACATTGTAGGGCATTTATATTGCTATTTTGTTGCATAAACAGTATGATCTGTTGCATCCTTGCAGCACAAGACTGTTGTACCGATTCTGTGACAACAAATCAAATCAAATGCAAAGTGAAGACTAAATATAAATATACTACTTTACCATTCTGAGCCTCAATGACAGCAGGCTCCACTTGGTCCAAGTCCTCTTTGACACTCAGCTGTTTGTCCTTGATCACCTCCTGCTGCTTGTACACAGCTTCCTGGATCTCCTGGCTCATCACCTGGAATCACAACAGTAACACGATAGTATGCACCAGTTAATCGAAATAGGCAATGCAAAACCAAAAGCTAAAAAAACTTTACCAAGAGGTTAGATTTGTCTTAAAGAAGAAGGGGGGAAAAATCAAAATAGAGATTCTTAGAATTTAAAGTGTTAAACTCCTTCCTGTGTACCTTTTTCTTTTCAGCCTCCTGCTGGTCTTTGACCATCTTCTTCAGCTTGTCATTGGCAGCAGCGTTCTTTGCCTCCAACTCCTGGCTCTTGATTCTCAGGTCACGGCGAAGCTCCTCCACCTTAATGGCAACCAGGGAGTCAGACAAGCATTGATAAAAATGTCTTAGTTTGCAGAGACCAGCTCTTGTCAGGTGTTGATAAATAGTAATAAAATGGCACTTTATCTATGCAAGCATAATAAATAAATACAAAATGACTTCACCTGGTCGACAGTCTCCTTGATCTTGCGGAGACCAACGTTGAGGTGCATCTGCTGCTCCTCTAACTCACTGCGTTTCTCATTAAACAGGTTGGCATACTGGTTGATAAAATCCAGGTAATGGCGAGGAGTGATGGCCATCGTGTGACCACCTCGCTTAGCCAGACGGTTGTTAGCCTGTGTAGTTATCAACAACATATGAATTAGTATGCATTAGAAAACTGTTGTTAACTTTGTTATACAGGATTTCCAAATGGCCCATTTCTGTTAAAGCAAACCACACAATCACATCATTAACCACAACTGCAAACATGGAAACATCTCTACCTGGTGAAGCGTCTGGTGTACAAACACACAACCATTGACGATAGCCTCGCGGTGAGATGGTGGCTGGGGCAGTTTGTCATAGATGATGGGCATGTAGTCTGGCACCTTGTAGTTTGGTTTCTCCAGATCCATCTTGCTGGTGAACTCCTTACCCACCTGATAAAGGGCCTCTGTGGACCAGTCTCCAAACCAGTTCAGCACACACCTAACACATAGAAAAGTTTTAAGTTAACTAAGAAATGCCATTTTGTAATTTTAACATTGTAGTATCCATCCCCTGCTTGCCAGTGATGTAATCAATTAATCCGTGCTTGGTGTCCACCACGTGTCTCTGTACCTGTTGAAGAGGGCAGGAGATGTGGCAGCCCTGTCCTTCAGGCCCTCTGATGAGGGGTTCATGGTGAAAACAACATGGAGGTTCCTGATGACCTGGCTGGTGAACCACTTGTACAGCTCCTCGTGTGTGTCGAGCATCAGGCCCTCTTTCTGGGCTCCCTCCTTACACTGAGTCATCAGGGTGGCATACTCATCTCCCTCAAACAGGCCAGGAACCTACAAAGAACAGGCAACGTTAACAGAAAATTAGGCGAACGCAACCCAAATATCTTCTTTAAGAAAACTAAAGGCAGTGTTGTCATCTTGTTCCCCATTTAGTTACCTCTCCGTTGGCCAGCAGTGTGTTCATTCTTTCAAGGAAACCGGAATCCAGCACATTGGACTCATCCATGATGAAAGCAATCTTCTCGTTCTTACAACCTGAGCGACGCAGCACTGTACGCAGATCCTCATCAAAGTCCTCTCCAGTGTATTTCCTGTGTACCTGAAAACACACACCCAAACATCAATAAATACAGACAGGCAATTGCAGTAATATGGCTCCAAATATCTTTACAGATGTTTCTACCAACCTTGATCTGATATACACTAAGTCCGTTCATCCAGGCAACAAAGCGAGACAGAGTAGTCTTTCCTGCTCCACTCACACCGATCAACAGGAGATGGCCCTGGGGCTGACGGAAAATTCTGGAAGAGGATAATTATTTTTTAAATTAACATCAATATTTCTGACCTAAAATTATTTCTAGACTAACACCAGATAATAAGTAAATCAGCAGCCATGAGCTAAAGAGGCGGTTACTTACCGGTCAATTCTGAGGACGTGGTCTAGCACCTCATTGAAGAGCACCAGAGGGACGTCCAGCTCCTCCTCATAGAAGACCTTCAGACGGGCCTTCACATAGTCCCTCAGCTCCTCCTGTTCCACTGGGATGTAGTCCTGCATTCACAAACAAACTCAATGAAAATGCAACTCAAACAGCTGAAGACTTGAGGTCCATTCTCTGTATTTCAGCATCATTACCAAAGCAATAATATCACAGCATGGTCAACCTGTTCCTGGTTTACCTTGGAGAGCCAGTTGCTGTACAGGATAGGCCTGTTGAGAGCCTTGTCCTTATCAATGTTTGGGAAGTGTTTGAGAGCAACAGTGTCAATGTTTTCATCTGTCCACCTTCTTTCTTCATCGCCAACCAGCCTGGAAAAAGGATTTTATTTTATCAATAAAATGATCATTCTTTAAGTACTTGTGCATTTCTTTTTGGGGAACTTTATCAGATAAAAAACAAAAAAAACACCACCACATAACATATAAACTCTCATAAACAGACTTGGCATGTCTAACAGACTTACTGTGACCACGTGAGTCCTTTAAAACACTATTAGAGTAGAAAAGTATCATCTCCTCTTTGATTGATAAAGCTCAGCCTCTCAGAAACTTGCGCTCACCTGTCCTGGAAGAGACGGAGAGCTTCATGGGCCCAGATGCGGATGAGCCCCTCCACAGGGAGAGTCTCAAGCGGGCGCAGGGCCTCAAAGATCCCCCTCACCCAGCGGGTCATCTCTCTGGGAGAGTAGATGTAGTGAGGTTGGGTGTCCTGGGTGAACCGCTCCTGAAGGGGAAAAGGGATTGAAATCAGATGTGCAAACAAATGAGTAACAGTGTGAAAGGAATGACTGAAAAGTGATCATCATACATACACTTTATCTCGTTTGTACACCAGTTTCCGCTGACACTTTTAGGTAAACTTGATGTTTCTAGATTAGATTGTATATTGATATTTAGTAGTCTCCTTTACCTGAGACATGGTGTAGAACTCAACCATAGCAGCAGTAAGAGGCTCAGCATAGGTACGTAGAGAGGGGATGAGGCGCAGCATGGCACGGTTGAAGGTTCCGTAAATCTGGGTTAGAGAGGCTGGGCCTGGATAGTCCACGTACACCACAGGAACATGGCGCAGGAACCTAGAAACGACACACCACAATATGGCCACTGTTAGGGATCGTTGTATGCGGTTTATTTTTGTAAGTATGTTTTTTTATTTCAGTTTTTGCCTTTTTTGATCATAGTATTAATTATAATGTTTTAATCAGGTGTACAGTCTGACTACCATACCTGTGTGTGAGAGGCTTTCTGCCAGGGTCAGTGGGAGGATTACAGGCTCCAACAAACTGGATCCTCTCCAATTTGACCCATGTCTGATCTGAGGTACGGTAGAAACCTCCATGTTCCACCATCTGCAAAAAAAACACAACATTTAACATACAAGGAGGCATACCAGATTTTAGTTTGCACACTTCAATGTCCAGTATATAGCCAGATGTAATATGGGGAAAAATCTGTTTGTAAACGATGCATCATACCTGTCTGAGGAAAGAGATGACTCTCTGTGTGCCATACTTGTCCATGTCCGGCAGATTGATCTCATCGCAGAACAACACCAGCCACTTGCCCAGCTGGACAGGGGCGAGGACCACACCGTTGGGGGTACGGCGGTACTCACAGTAATGATCAAAAGTCTTCAGCAGCAGCTCTGGGGTGGTGGCACTGGAGAAGTTCAGACCCACAACCTGGTAGAGACGAGTGAAATTATAAATGTTGACTTACAAAATCTTTTCCTAATTTTAACCCAGTTTATTCATATTTATTCAGCAGTTTAGAATATGTTTAACTCGAATATACATAATTATTTACTTACTATAGTGATGTAAAATGATTACAACTCACCTGCTTCATCAGTTACATGGTAAAACAGATTTCTAATACATTTTTAAAATTCTTTCATCCAGTCTCTCACCTCCATATCAGGCAAGGCTCTGAGGGCGCTGAACAGAGTCATAGTCTTTCCAGAGCCGGGGGGCCCACACAGCACCAGCGGTTTGTGCTCGGCCAGCCAAGTGTAAAGCAAAGCCTCATGGCGAACAGTATCAAGGGTGGGAACCACGACATCGGGGGATGCCACCTTGTGGGTCTCTACCTCAATCTGGGGCACCTTGCCCTGCCAGGACTGCCACTCACCCGAGATGCACACCTGTACGACGCAAAAACGATACAATGGTTATTCTGAAATTATATGTTTAACACTATGGTTCAGTGACTTGCAGATATATAAAAAGCAAACATTTTCTTCATAAATTACTCAAGAAAAAGACCAATATCAGCTTTAAAACTGAGAGGCTGTACCTCGTAGTCAATGATAGGGACATTGGGAGCGGAGGGGAGGGGTACAGTGGTGATGCGACGAATGTATTCTCCAAGCTCAGCCCTCATCTTCAGCCGTCCGTCACCAGAGAAGGACCACAGCACCGCGTAGATTAGATATTTCTGTAAAAAGATAATGCCACAAAATGGATCAGTTATAAGAAAATGCATATCTTTGTTTAAGTTTAAGTTCCAAGTTGAACAACAACACGTTTCACTTATACGGAGAGCAAAAAGCAGAACATTACCTGCATGTATTTCTCCAGCTGATCAATGGGCATAGGGAAGTCAGGGTGGTTGTTGTTGTAGAGCGCCACATTACGGCAGGCCTGGTGCAGCATTGAGAACAGGGAACCCAAACAGCGCAGGCGGGTGAAGTCCATGATGTGTTCCATCTTGGATGCATGCTCTAAGGCCTTGATCACCAGCCCCGTGGAGGTGAAGTAAGGCTGCAGGGTAGCTGCAGCATCACGCTGGATCTAGTGTAAAACATGGAATAGGACATCAGTAAGGAAGAAATGCCATAAAATATCCTTCTTGAATGACATTTTCTTGCTTAAAAAAGTCTTTTTTTCCCCCCAGTGGATTTTCTTCCACTTAATTACCTGCAACATTGGTGATGCAGTCTCTTCCTCGTCATCCCCGCCCTTCCTCTGGCGCTGAGCTTCATCCTCTCCCTCGTCCAATGGGATGCTACGAATGCGAGCCAGGAAGTGGTTGAAAATCATATCGGTGCTGAGGACATCCTCACTGAACCAGACCATACCACAGCGAGACACAGTGGCCAGGGTGGCATACTTCAGGTCCTGTACTTCAAACATTACACGCACCTAGAGAGAGAGAATAATTCCAGGTCAACACAGCATGCCTTCACCAGCTTAGACTATAATGAGACAAAAACAGACATGTACGTTGACAGTGCTGTGCTCTTACATTAGGTGGCAAGCTGAGACGCTCTCCATTGGGTAGGGTGAGCAGCTTGTTGTCATCCAAGACCGAGTTGAGATTTTCAACCCACTCGGGGTCAACATCACCATCGAATATGATCCACTGACGCTTTTGCAGTTCACCTCGAACATTGTCAATAATTCTGAAGTTGAAAGAAAAAATGATTTACACCACAGTTATTTTTATAAAGACCAATTTAGCAAGATAAAGATGAACTGAGTTGATGTATACCCTTAACAATGAAATGTGTTACAGAACTCACTTCCTGAGGATGTGTGTGAACAAGCCATCTGTCCATTCACGAGTGTTGGGGTCCAAGGTTCCATACAAGTGGTCCTTGCTGATGGCCTTGGGGTCGATAATGTGGGCCACGCCCTCAACACCCTCCAGCCTCTCCAGGGCCTTGAGCAGCACCCTCCATGCCATGGTCTTTCCACTACCCGAAGGTCCCACCATCATCAGGCCGTGGTTGATTTGTGTGATCTGGTACAGTTGAAGCACCTGGAAGGGGGTGAATTACAAAATCTCAGAAAATTTGATCTCGAGGAGTGTGCAGGGCTGTACCACTCACCATTTCCGGGCACACTTAAGGATATACATTTACTTAATTTTGCCACATACCTTCTCTACCCACATGCTGCCCACATCGTCACCATCTCCGTAGGTGAGGTACATCTCAGCGCAGACTTTCTTCAGCTCTTCCCTCAGAGCAGTCATCTCTCCACGGTGGTACGGGACTCCGGGGAAGACATCTGACAGCAGGCTGAACAGCAGAGGGATGTCCTCGGCCACCAGCTTGGGAACCATAGTCTCGCACACACTCTGGATCAGAATCTACAGTAACAAGACACAGACTGAGTGAAACAACCATTCGAGCTACTCAAATTTCTAGCTGGATTCTAAAAGCAGATTTGCCAGAGCTGCCAAATTTTAATAATAAAACAATACAGAAACTTCATGCCATGTCCTAAATATGTAATTTTCCATACCTCCTGTTCGGGAAGGTTCTCTGCAATGTCATTCTCATCAACGACTTCTCCGCGCTCAAGCTTCTCCCTTTTGATCCTCTGGATGCGCTCACGCTTGACATTACCAGCACTGATCAGCACACTCTTGAGTGCTCGGAGGCCAAAATCGTAGTGACTCTGGGATGACAGCTGCTCATCACAAAGCCTGAAACAGAGGCAAGGGATACGTTAAGAGAAGAAAATTCTCTAGAAACTATCTCAGAAGAATTTACTATTTCCTTAAACAGTGCATACTTGAAAAAGGGCACAATCTTCTTGGCAAGGATCTCAGCTGTGCGGAAACCTTGCGAGTAGAGCATGACCTGGGCGATGAGCTGACGGTCAGGCTTGGTCATGGCCAAGCTGCGGAACAGCTTCTTCAGATTGTCAGGCAGGTTGGAGCGGCCAGCGTAGCCAGGATTCATGGTGATAAAGATGGCCATGTCTGGACTCACCTTCACCTGCTTGTTCAGGAGTTCCGTGGTGACTGGCACACCTGAGGGGGTGACAGATATGTACTTATTTACAAAGCACTTCTCATGTAAAATGTAAAAGATGGTGGTGAATAAGGTAGAGGTCCTCTGGACTATGTTGTGTAAATTTTTCCAAAATTAAGATTTTATTATTGAATCATCTGAAACATTCTCGATATAGCACTCCTAGTCTCCTAACATATTGTGACACCCGAGTTCCCACACATATACATACTTCTGTCTCTGTTGGGGTTGCTGTGCTCCCTCAAGGCCACCTGGATGTACTGGACCTGCTGGGAGACAGCAGAGAGCATTCTCTCCTCCAGACGGTTAAACTCGTCGAAGCAGCCCCATGCTCCCACTTGGCACAGACCCACGAAGATACGACCCATGGCCTAAAAACAAATTGTAAATAAATCAACACATTAGATTTGTAAGTTAAATGAACCAAGAAGAGAAGCAGCCAAAAAAAAGTAAATGATAATCATATGATGTGCAAGTATTTTACTGATATCTTGTGGTGTTTCGTTGTTGTCTTGGCAAGAAATTTTTAATTTCTAAACAAAGAATCTGAATGCAGTTATGTACCTGGAAGTCGAATGTCTCATCACAGTTGAAAACCAGGACAAAGCGACCCAGCTGGTGGCCAAGAGCTTTCACTGACTCAGTCTTCCCTGTGCCAGCAGGACCTACATGGAGGATAAACTCAGTGAAGCTGCTCGTTTTCTTAATCAATTAATCTCAATTTCTTATGTGTACAAAAAATGCCTCCATACCAAATGGTGATCCTCCAAGGCGGGCCTCCAGAGCCTGTGTCATGGTGAGATAGCAGCGGTCTGTCAGAGGAGTCTGGACGAGCTTGTCCTGGACACCCAAGTACTCGAATCCATAATTGAATTTGGCATTGGCCATCTGAATGGACAGCTGCTGCAGTACATCTGTCTGCTTGGGGTCAAAATAAAAGCGCATCTGGCTGAGCCACTCAAAGGACTTGGGGTTGTCAATCTTGTTCTTGATCAGAGTCCTAGTCACATCACGTTGGTGCACCAGCTCGGTGATCTAAAAAGGAGCAGAAGAGGGATTTCAGACACATTTCGTTGGACAATATTCTTTTAAAACTGTCCTTCAAAAGATTCCCTCTAACCAGGTGCTCCAATTTCCTCCTGCGGAGTGGAGGCTGCTCCATCAACACGGTGTCAGCCAACACGTTGAGGGTGGCCTGCACATTTGACAGCACTCCCTGCATGAGTGTCATGTCCCCACCACCAGAGATGGTGGTCAAGGCATAGTCGATGTTCTCAGACCAGGCGATCTGAGTGGACAGCACCACCAGCTGGGCCTGTCAAGAGAGGAAACAGATTAAGTAAAATTACATTAACACATTGCCTGATTTCTATGTATGTTGAATATCTAACTGTTTAGTTATTATAAACTAAATTATGTAGAATAAATACTCTCAATACCAACCTGGTAGCTATCAATCCAGTTGATGTACTGACTCAGGTCAATAGCTGTGCCCTTGTTGAAGGATGTGACCTCTGTGACAGACTCGGCCAGCAGCTTGGCCAGCGTCACCCTCATCTCCTTCTCCACCAGCGTCAGCCACTCGTTGATCTTGGGGTGCTGTGTGATGGAGACTGGTGTCTTGTACACAATCTCCTCACCCTCGCGGGAGGAGATTCCCAGCACCTCAGTGTTGTCTTCGTTGAGCAGGATGCTGGAAACACCAGCAAACATCTTTTTGAAGTGCTTTTGCAGTTTGGCCACATTCTTGCTATTGCCGATGATTTCAAGCAGGTCCTCGTCTCCCACGAAGTAGAACCTGGAAACAAAAAGAGTGATGGATCAGTTTAGAAAGGGATTACAAATACTCAACATAATCATGAACGTCTAAGATTGTGTTTTATATTCACATCTTACCTGGGGAATGAGGATCTTTCTCTCTCCAGGTATTCTCCAAGGGCTTTCTGGATTTTTCCCAGAAGATCAGCCAGTCGCTCCAGAGACCTCTGAACTCCCTGTATGTTCAGCACATCCATCACTAAGGGAGACTTTGTCACCTTCTTCATCAGTGCCAAGAACTCTGTGCTGATACTGTAGAATAAAGAAAAGAAGTCTAATTAAAATAGGTTCTAGTAATAAATATAGTTACAGTGGTAACACTATTCAAATCCATTGGATTTAAAATTTCTTGTTTGTTAAAATAAAAGTATAAAAATATGGGTCCTATAATTACCTCTGGAATCTCTGGGTTTCTACAGGCAGCAGATGTTTGATGTCAGCACTGCCGGTGAAGATGCCTTCCAGATAGACCCAGCGACGCTGGACATCAATCCAAACGTCAAACAGAGCCATGATGCGATTCAGCTTGTCCTCCCAGCTCAGAGCGTCTTCCTCAAACACCTGGGAGAAAAGAAGAAGAAGAGCATGGTGTTGATGCATTTCGGAAAGCTTAAACATTTGTAAAAACTTTAAACTACTGTCTTAAATGAACACAAACATGTAATTCTGTTTACCTTGTAGTATGGAGACAACTTCATGGCAGACACACTGTTAATGTGTTCTTTGACCTTGTTGAAGAGGTCATCCCAGCCTCTAATCAGACGACACTTGTTCTGGTAGTTAACCAGGTCGAGCTCATACGAGTTCCATACTTCACGGATCTGAGGACCAAAAACCACAGAATTATTATTATAAAAAAGGTCTAAAAACCAGAGAGTAATTTTTAACAATTTGGATTGAAAGCTGTAAATAAAAACAACTGTCAGTTGCCCCCTATGAGCATCACAACTACACTAAATAATCTCTCGAGGACCCTTCCTCTTTACCTGTTTCAAGAACTCCTCCAAAGCCATCTCTCCCTGGGCTACCAGGAGAACGTCCTTCACCACCATCTCATTCTTCTGCAGATCCACATCCCAGATCTGTCCCAGGGTCAGCTCTGATGGGACCCAGTTCACATGTAAACGTTTCATCAGCTGCTTCCAGTGACGGTCCTTCAGAGCCTCGGATTTCAGCTCAATCACCAACATGTTAACCTGGTGAGAGAAAGGAATAGGTAGAGAATTTAATAACCTATTTAAAATGTTTCTTCTGAGTTAGAATTTTTGCTTAGTGGGAAAAACTATCCGCCTGACCTTCAGATACCCTTTAAGCAGCCTCTGGACATACTCATAGGAGGCATATTGTCTCAGTCTTGCTTGGAAGTTCTTCAGCTGGTTCAGAAGAGCATCCAGGCTCTGACGAAGCTACAAACACAAAACACCAACACAACAATAGTTATATGCCAAGAATTTCACAAACAGTACAGTAGAGACTCAATGATCTGAATGATTATTGTGGATTTGTTACCTTGCGAGGCTGTACAGACACCCACGGCTGCTCTTTCATCTGGTCGATCTGCTCCCAGACCTTTGACAGCTCAGACCAAACCTCCTTCAGGTCATGCAGCTCCTCTAGTGCCACCTACATGTCACCACAAAGAAACGAGACAAAAGAAAAGCAGTTGGGTTGTTATTGTTTTCGAAAACCTCAAAAAAAAATAAAAAAAAATAAAAAAGCTGTAACTTGTGCATAATGAGTTAAATATTACTCCTCCTATTCCAAATGTGTATCATGTGAAAGCATTTGACTGGTGAATGTTAGAGGCTATTACCTGCACCCTCTCTTCACTGCCACTGAGCAGGCCAGTGTCGGTAAGCTCCAGGGCTTCTTTGGCTCGGGCACACTTCTCCCTTTCATCCTTCAGACGGCCAAAGTTGCCCTCATAGATCGTCAGAGACTGCAGAGCCTCCTCTGGACGCAGGTTACCCTGGTGAAACAGATAACCAGTAAAAAGTTATTTCTGTCACAAGAGCAAATGCTTTATCTGTTGTACATTTCTAATGTTATTCTAAGTCTAATTGAACAATTAGCAGTCATCAGTTAAAAATCCACAGAAGGTTTAGTGATTTTAATTAGATGATTTCGTATCTCTTACAGCAACTGGTTTGGTCTTCTCCCAGTCATTGAGCAGGTCGGTGGTGCGGTTTTCCACAGCTTTGTCCTCCTGGACGATCTTCATCTGCAGGTTGGCCACCTGCTGCTGGATTGCAGTATCCTTGCGCTTCATTATGTCACTGAAGGCACCCCATTCACCTTCGATGTTGTCAATGTAAAGCCAAGATGGAGGGAACTGGAATCTCTGCTTCTCCAGCAAACGCTGTCCATTACGGAACAACTAGGGGTGAAAGGAGGGAGAATCTGATTAGGACCCTAAATTGGTTTTCTTAGCAGTGAAATGAAAGAATGAAGGAAAGGAAAGGAAACTGAATGTTTTAGAGTACTTATTTGAGCACTTACGTCCACATTTTTCTCAAACTGTTTGATCTTGCGCTTCAGGGTCTGGACATATGTTATGAAGTTGACAGCATCTGAGGTGCTAGCCGTGTCCACAGAATGTTGCTCCAGTTCTTGACGGGACTATTGAGGAAATAGAAAAGAAAGGTGATAAGAAAAAAAATCTATTTCATAAAATAATCTTCTGATCAGTTTCAAAATCTATGTTAGTAAGAAAGTCAAAATCACATGTTACCTTGGAAATCTGGGCGTGGAAGTCTTGCATGTTGTTGCCAAGCATCTGGCCAAACTTGCTGAGCACTTCTTTGTGCCAGGAATCATACTTCAAGTTCACCTTGGACTGGACCTGTTGACAGGGACAAATACAAACATTTAATAAAAAGCCTGCAGACAAAACTGTAAAAAACTGTGAAAACACTGCATCGTAAAGAAACACATTTGCACAAATAAGGGGGTTTGTCTAGAAGAGAACTCTCGCTTCCCTTAAAATAATTAATAATTAGTAACAAATGTAAAAGTAGAAGACTTTCATGAAATATGCTCTTAACACTAAGACACTGTCGTTTGAGAAAGCACCTCCAACTGTCAATCATTAATACCTTGCCATAGTCGATGACCACCGGTCCAAACTCTTTCCGTGTCTCTGCATTGTCAAAGGTTCCACGTGCTTTGCGGATCTGGACCAGCAGGGCCTGCCACTTGGTGAGATCTTCACCCAGACGGTTGTAGATGTTCTCGGCTTGCATGTCCCACAAGCACTGGTACTGCAGCCATACCTGGACAGGGGCAACAGAGAAAAGAGATGGATTCTCACAAACTAATGTATGTGATAGTGTTTATTATGCATGTTTGATATAAAGACAGAGAGGACAGTACAAAAGAAAACAATAATTTGGCATTTCATTTGTTCTGTTCCTCAAACAATTGATATTTTATTAGCAGTAAATCTAATGTATGACAATACATATTTTGTGTTGTTTTGAAAAGATAACTCTTACCTTGACATACTGCTCCACCTCATTGACAATGTCTTCGACTGCATTGTAGGCCTCCTCCAAAGCTGCAGGGCCATCTGGCATCCTGGTGAGGGCATTTCTGTAGAACTTCTCTTCTTCTGACAGCTCGTAGTGGACTCCCACCTGGGAAGGAATAACACATTTGCTTAGGATTAAAACAACAGCACAAGCGGACGCACAATCCATGTCTCTCTATATACCATATCTGAACTAAAATAAAACTATGTTTCATAGATCATTTTGTCAATTTTTTGTTCAAAGACACGCATTCATATCACCGCTTCCTGCAGCCCTACTACTCAAAACTGTTCAGATATCCCTACCTGGTATCTCTGGCTCTGGATTCTGGGAAGGGACAGGATGACCATCTTCCAGGCAAACATCTCCTGGTAAAGCTTGTAGCGACAGTCTTCAATCGGTGGGTTTAGGTAGATTACCTGGTTGGTAATCCTCAGCTCATGGACAACATTCTGGGAAAAGAAAATAACAGAATAGTTTGTTATAATAGTCAGCTGTGTCTGGGAATCCAAGGTTTTTAAAGTAATATGTAATCATTAAAACAACCTATAAGGCAACACAGAGTCACTACAGTCACAATGGCTACCTTGATCTTGGGCTCCCCTCCAGGTTTGTGGCTCACTTGTGGAGCCTCTGTATCCATGTCCACATCAGCTTTGTCCTCTATCTGGCCACGGAGCACCTGGGTCCAGGCCTTGAGGCCAGCCTGCAGACGCACTCCCAGGATACGTTCAATCTATGAAAAATAAACAAAATTCAATTCTGTTTGAAAACCATTCAGGTCAGCCACATGTAAAAAGAAATGTTTAAAGTATTTCCATTCTGACTAACTGAATGAGAATGAATTGCTGCTTTGTGGTGCAAACCTCAATGTCGAGCTTGTTGACCCAGATGGGCAGGTTGGAATACGAGTGGAGATTGAGGTCGTCCACAGCCTTCTGGACTCGGTTGAGGATGTCAGAGAATGTCTTGTTGTCGAACATGCAAGTGTCCAGAGAGCGAACCTCAAGATCAATTTTCTCCTCAATCAGTAAGAGGTCATCCACCTGGAAGCATACAGCAGGGGGGAAAAATGCATTAAAATGAATGTTTGGGGCCTTTAAACAACTCCACTTGTTTCATTCGAAAATAACACTGAGGAGAGTCTGTACTTGTGAAGCATCTATTTCAGCTCCTCCACACTGACCTTCTCCTGGAAGTTGAAGACTGTCTCTGCCAACCTCTGAACATAGGGATCCAGCTTGTAGGACTCCCAGACCAGAGTGATGCCTTCAGTAATTAGAACCTGAACCTCTTTCTTAAGCCCAGCCACCAGCAGGGAGATGGAGGACCTCTCCTCCACCTTCTCACAAGTGCGCTCGTAGGTGCGCACACTCTCGATCAAAGAGATGGCAAATGGGTACAGCTGGTTAGCTTGGTGGGCTTTGTTGACGATGGCCAAAGGAACACGGAAGCTCAACCATTTGAGGTTGCGGACCTCTTTGGACAAAGTGATGATCTCTGGGAGGAAGTTCACTTTAAGCTTGAGCATGTTTCCAGTACGTCCACGAGCACGAGTACTCTCAATGGTGAAGATGCGGCCAGACACACCAAGGTTACGCTGCTGCACCTGATCAACAAAAAGAGTGACAAATATTCAAAATCACAAAGAGTTGATAAAAAAAATAATGAAAACATCCATTTTAAAAGAGACAAAAACTAGAACATTTAAAAACAAAACACATACTATATTTATGTCTATGATAAGCTTCATACCTTGCGAGCCCAGTCATCGAATATCTCTTGAGTGTTGAGTTTAGCCCTGAAGCTGTCTCCATCCTGCTTAAGCTTCAGCCCCTCTACATGGTTCTCCCAGCCTTTTCCCAGAACATCCTCCACTCTCTTCATATACGCAGTCAGCTGACGGTCAATCTGTTTGGCCCAGATGATGGAGCCAGACACAGGTGGCAGGTCTCGGACATGGCTCATCTTACAGGCCTGACTCTGAGGATACTGCACTTTGAACTTGTCATGCAGCGACTCAATGTCATCTTTAACACGCTGGATGAGCTGCGTCTGGTATTCCCGGATGGCACCACGGATGTGAGGACGCACAAATAAAGCATTGAAGCGGGAGAAGATGCGGAACATCTCGTTGGCGTTCTTGGCGGTTCCCAGCTGATCGCGGAGGCGGGCAGTGATACGGGTCTCCACGCGGTCAATACGTTCATCGTATCGCTTCATGGCGGCTTCCCAAGCTTCCATGCCTTCCTTAGACACATCCAGGCCATCGACCTCTTTGACATTCTCATATGCCAGGTTGACCTCCTCAATAGCGTTGGCATCAGCCGCATCAAAGAGAACTGCAGCTACCTTCATGTCTTGAGGCTCAACTGTCTCTCCAGGGGCATGTTGTGGCACGGCAGAAACCTGTACACAAAAAGTTAAAAAGAACCATTTCTAAATCAACTGTGGCTAAAACCAGATATGAATTCCTTTTGTGAAAATCTAAAAGGAAAGCAACATTGAGGCCGTGGCAATTACAGACGCTGGTGGTACTTTACCTGAGGCCTCAGCACACGGACGATGACGGCCCTCAGCTGCTCATGCTGCCTTCTGAATCGTCTCATGTGATCCAGACGTGACTGGAGCTTCCTGTGGGCGGGGCTTAAACGCCACACCATCTTCAGGTTTTCCTCTCTCTTTCTCTTCACAATGTCCCTCAGAAGCACCTGCAGTTTCTCATACTCGTCCTCCCAGGTCTGGAACACCTCGAAGCATGCCACCATCACCTGCACACAGAAGTTTCAAAGGACATTTAGGAAGCGTGATAATAATAATAATTTGAACAGCTAAAATAAGTGCGTACATTTGGGGTCTAGTTTATGCCAACCTTTTCAAATTCCTCGTAGGCAACGTGCATGAGCTTCCTGGTGCCCAACACCTTGAGGAGCTGGGAGCTCAAGTCCCTGGAGATTGCCTCTACTAGACGCAGTGCTCTCTGGATAGGGTACTTGGTGTTTCTAATCTTTTTCAAGTGAGTGAAAATGGCCATCAGGGCCTGGCGGATCTTATCAAGCTCTGAGGCGGAGAGCAGGTCATTGAGGGGGAAGTCCTTCATCAGAGGATTGTAGTCATTGACGGTTTCCACAGCCTGTTTCAGACCTGTGAGAAGTAGAGAATGGATAAACAATTAATGATACTGCACTTAATACAATACAGTTTGTAAAGGTAGCAGAAGTGAAACAAGCCAGGGAACATTTCTGGCTGTTTTTTCTGACTCACCAGTGTCGGTGTCAAAGCTGACAGTAGCATGGAAACGTTTGCCATGTTTGAGGATGTCCAGTGTGAGCAGAACCTCGGGGCTCTCTCTCTTTTCCTGGATCCGGTTGAGAGCTCTCTCGAGATTCAGCCAGAAACTGATCTCCTGCAAGGCTGTGCCTGAAGCTGGGTCACGATCAAGCTTTGTCACCTGATAAAAAGGTGGGTGGAGGAGAAAAATAATCCCAGTGGTGAGTATAAGATAGAAAAACTAGTTTCTATATACCTGTTATTATATGAAGTTTAACATCATTGATTTGTTTAAATCGGAGATAGAAATACAGGAATGCCCATTACCTTTTGGATCTCCCTGATCCAGCGGTTGACTCCAGATTGCAGCTGGTTTAGGAAGGATGGGTCCTCCACTTTGTCTCCAAAGTCAGTGACCTTGGGCTTCTCCCCGCGCTCATAGCACTGCTTGGCGATGTTTGTGATGATAGGGTGGATGATCAGGCTGATCTCAGGAATCTCAATGTTTTGCTGCAGGTGGAGAAGGCCCATCTCCAGCTCAGCAATCTTTTTCTCCACGGAGGGAGCCATCTTATCCCCATCTCTAAAGGGTTATGACAGAGATTGCAGATACATTTTCCACTAATATCATATTATTCCTCCAGGCTGACTTCATGGTTCAGTTAATGCAATTAAAAAGGTTTTTATCAAAAGATAGACACATTTTGAGGAATACCTGTCTGCCTTGCCAGACTCGCGGATGTAGGACTTGAAGAAAGGTGCGACGGCATTGCTGATAAAAGAGTGGAGTGTCTCGTAGGGAGAATCCTCACTCAAGGTCAGAACTCGAACTTGGGTTGATATGGGCTTGTCTGCATCAATGACGCCCGTTCTCTTGATCAAAGCCAAGCTGCAGAGGAGAAAAGGGTGAAAACATCCACAGTTCAGAATTAACAGAACTGATTTGGAAGCTGAGTCCTATACAGTTTCCAGTTGCATCGCTGAAAAGAAAACCTCTGTTCAGCATCAGATGCCTCATTTACCTGTTGGACTTGATACCATAGTGTATGTCAATGCTGACGTTATAAGTGATGCACTCCTTCTCCTCCTCGCCTTCATCTCCAACGTCCTCTGTGTGAAGAACAAATGAAATCTATGTCTTATTTGAACATGTAAACAGACAACTCATAAAATCCTATTATATTGCCAATCTTAATCAATTATCAATGATTGTCACTCATTTTCCACACTGAAATCAAGCTGTTAAAGTATTTCATCAAGATTCTCCACTAACAAGTACAATGTGGCACATCAACGAAACCAATCAAAGTCAATGCTTTGCACCACCATGTAACACTAAAAAAAAATCACTTTCTCGTCATTTAATCAAAACAGCCTGTGTGCTGAGGTTTATCCCCATGCAAGTTACTGTTATGAGACTTGCACCAAGCAGTAAGGACTGGTTGCTCAAGGCCAATATAAAATTGACTGTGCTGCTAATGGTAGAAATTACTTATTTGGATCTTAGACTGGAGTTTATCTGAGAATAAGACATGATAGAGGACAATCTTACACTTTCATCTGCGTCCATTCATCTGAGTCCCAACACTCCTTTACAAGTGAGGTCATGGCTTGTATGAAATGAGAGGCATCTGCATGAACTGCACTCTCTCTGCATTGCAGTATCAGTATTCTTAGTACAAAACAACATAAATAGGCTGGTGCAGTGACTATCTGGTTGGGAAGCCAAAACATACAGGCTTTGACTCCGTGGCTGATCATGTGCAGTATCAAGGGATCATGGTTCAGCACTTATAAAACATTAGTAAGGGCAAGTGGCTCTGAAGCTCAGGATTTATTCGCCTGGAGGAGAATGAAGATAATGTGTTCATTGACACAAGCTGGTTCACATGATACAACTCCAAGAAGGTGCAAAGAACACGACTTAAAGTTACTACAAAGGATTCATTCTCTGAATTTCTGTTTTGTTTTTGTTTTTTTTGAGCATGTGTTGTTTTTTTAATCGGGGCTTTTTTTTATCAAAACTGTGTGTTTGCTCTATTCTCATTTGTATAGCACCGTTGTGAATTACTATTATTTGAATATGGTTTAAATGAACTGCACTTGAATATTAACGAGTAACAAGTATACACTGCTTTGGCAACATTTATATTGTCTGTGGTTTAAGTTAAGCAGTATCACATCTTAAAAATATGCCAACATTGAGCACACTGCATTTGAGTATATTGTGTTGTCATTAGCGGTTTTCTCTACCACACCCATTATGGCGTAGTTGCACACGGGATGGAGGAAGACAGCAAGCTAGGTTAACATTGTTATCTAATCGGCTGTCAAATAATACTAGCTCACATTCAACGTTAACTTTGAAAATTGGCTTTAAAGACATTTCGCTGGTGACGAATTGTAGAATACGAATGGCCTTGTTATTCAAAAGTATATTAGTTAGCTTAGCTGACCGCTTCTTGCTAAATATACCTTTGAGTGCACTTCTCTCGACCAGGATGGTGTGAAGTTGGGGATCGGCAAGAAATTTCCTCATCTGCTCCACTGCGCTCTTCTCCTCCAGGGCGGTTTCCAGTGAGGCCGGGGCCTCGCCGCCATCTTCCAAGAGCAGCGGTACCAATTTCCGAATGTGCTTCTGCAGCACTGAAGTATCAGCGACCGTCTGAACGGCAGACACCTCCATGGTGCCGGAGTTTTCCTCCGTCCCACCACCGTCGGACATCCTGTAAAGCGGTCAACAACGACCGGTCGCGGTGTGAACGTGAACAAAGAAGCAAGACTGACGTTTTGTAGGCAGGTGACTGCAGTATCTACCGAGGTGGTCAGAAGCTGACTGCCACCCTCAAAACGCCGCAACCGTGGCTGTCAGATTTGTTTGCGCAATGAATTGTGGGACTTGTCGTTAAATGGGTTGCATATTTCGCGGGACTATAGCAGCCGAAAACTACAATACCCATAGTGCAGTTGAACGATTCGTCCATGTGTTGAACGAATCCCATTTTTTCTCTTTTTGTTATAACCGTGTATGACAGATAGGGGGAGAAAGGGAGTTGTCTCCAATGATGCAGCTATAAATTGAGAAGTGCTCCTTTGCTACCAAAGTCAAGAATAAAGTGATGCACTTTTAAAGATGTTATTAATTTAAAGATAATATAGTTATTACAGGATAATTACTATAAGAACAACATCTATAACATCTGTCAAAATCTGACTAGCATTACTGTAAGTAAGTGCACATTTTGCAGACTCATGCTATTAATAACTTAAGATGCATACATTTGTTATGCATCTTATTTACATATTTTTATGAACCAAAACACCCAGACCCACCAAGAATAAAAGAGTACTTAGAGCTTGGACTTGAGTCAGCTGGCAGGCAATAAAGTGTGACATTACAGCTATAGCATTAAACAGCCATGACCCCAGGAAAATAGGATCCATTTGATAAAAGTAATTGGATATGATGCTTATTGAACTTTTGACAAAGCTCAAAGCAGAATATTGCCCTAGAAATGTGAGACATGTGAAGTCATAAAAAAAAGAAGTGGTTATGGGATACAAACTTCGCCTATTGATAGTAGAAAGCCTACATTTCCATAGAGTTCAGCCTATACCGTTTCCTTTTTACAAAATAAACAGCATGACACCGTTGCCAGTGGAATCTAAATGTCCCAATAAGACACAGAGGAAGGTGAAGTTATGGTTTTGATGTTTTATTAAATAAATATCAACATGAAGTAAAATCTCAGAAACAATAGAGAGTTAAAACTGTTGTAAACAGAAACATCCACACATGACCTTGCATAGCCTGTACACCACATCCCTGAGCAATACATTCCCATTTTACTGTATTATTTCCAAGCTAAGCTACACATCTCAGGTAACTTTTTGTCCATTATCAAAAGGCTTATCAAGTCATTTATGGCTTTAATAGTATTACTGACTTAAAATGAGGAGGCAACTCATTTTGTGATTATGAAAGCACACATTTAAGACATACAGTATTAGAAGAAGCCTGAGAGAAACAATTTACAAGTACTGTGAAATAGAGTAGGCAAGCATCAACTGAATAAACAAGAGCACACATAAGCTGTATGTCTCCTCTTGTCCACCAGATATCAGCCTGCTCACAGTGCATATCTATTCTACATTTACTCTACCTTGACATTTATCCCTTAAGATTCACAGTGGAGGCTTTATCGTTGTGCCAATAAGAAAGTATAGATATATTTACAACAGAATTAACATATATTATAATTTTAGACTAGGCTTCTGAGCAATGACACCTCCCCACTGATCACTCAAATGTGAGATACCAACATGAGGCACCTCTTACAGCTGTTCCACTAGCAATCAATGGTAACTGACTTTACATTGCCCTCATAGATAGACAAGTGTGTGTACCCACATTGGAAATCATCCTACAGTGTGCACAAACCCATTTCCTATTTTGCAGTAAATGGGGAAACTCCAGTGTCGAGTCCTACCGGACAAAATGACACCAGGATTCTTCTGCACAACCTATGAAATAAAATCAAATGTTATTTCATTTAATAGGTGGATTCTAGTTGAATACTACCCCTTTTTGTGAGCACTGCACTTTCATCATCCCATTGAGTAAAAAGGAAAAAAAGAGAAAAAATGCTTGCACTCATTCTTCCTCAGGAAACTTGAATTTAGCATAGACAATGAGCATGACCATGGACATGACGACACACAATGAACCAATAACGAGGTAGGCAATGCCCAGAAACTCATTCTTGCCACCCATCCAGGACACGTTGCTGAACACCACCTTCTTTCTCCCACCAAAGCTCAGAACAGGATAGTCTGAAGGAGAAAATGTTAAGGATATACAGCAAAAACTGAAAACACATAAAATAATAGACAATAAATAATGTATTATGCCAATACTTTCACTGAAGTATGTTTAATATACGTAATTAAGATTGTGTATGATGTGTTTTTTTCTACGCATTGGCCTCCATTCATTTCACTGCTATATAGTAGACTTCAAACTTTCTTGAGATGCATAATCCATCCAAGTTAACATTATTCTAATGATTAATTGCACTGCAGACTTTAAAAAGCAATCTGCTTTTAAGCGGCAATAAAATGTTGACTTGACGTCAACTGTGATGGATTATACAACAAAATATACAAAATTCTGTGAATTGATTTTTAATATTTACAGAAAAAAATAGAAAGCAATGGCTGCCTTAAATAGTAGAAAAGTACATCCAAACAACAAAAATGTTATGTTTGCATTAAAAATGGTATGCAAATATGTTAAGCATACATGAGTATTTACAAGTAAAATATTTCATATAGGAAACAAAGTTGTATGGCCATTTAAGGTCTTTACACAGGCCTCAGGTAGATGGCAATCAAGTGAAAAATGATTTGCCTTGCTTATTTACTTGCGTCAGAAAATGTGCCTGTTTTTTTTCCCCCTCAAGAAACTCCTGAGTCATTGTGTTCACTGCCCAAGTAAAAACAGAACCACGCCCAACCGGTAAAACAAGCTAGACTAAACTGCTGTTCCATTCAATCCAACTCAATAGTTGACCCCTTTAGGTAGATTTTAAGTCCAACACAGGACTCATGTTATGCAAACATATCTGCCCGTACCTCCAAGAACCATGCTTGAAATCCTCCCAGAATCTTTAACGTGTATATAAGGATACTGTAGGCAATTTCAAGTGAGTAGTTTCCAGCTGGCAGACCCGGCGCATAATCACCCTCTGTGATTCGGCGATACAGCTTTCTGAAATTTGGCAAGGCTGCCCTCCTCATCCACACCAGGAAATCTTGGTTGATGAAGCCATTGTTAGTAGGGTCTGTGGGGTCCAACTCATAAGCAGGCACGGGCCAAAAAATAGGTTTCACAGTACCTGAAAGAGAAACTTTTAAATCAGCTATCATGATTTTCAAACATTATATAACAAGTTATTTAAAAATATGATTTCAACTAATAGGACCCCTTAACAGCCTGCACTAAACAAAAGTACTCCATTTGTCCACAAAGCTCAAACTTCCTTTCCCACTTCCTTTACTACAACCCCCAATTCATTTCGAGCAGACTGAGCTCATTAAAACAATAATCTACACCCTAGCACTAAAACAGAACAGACAGCAAGTTACTGTAAATACAACTTAAATTTCTACCGTTGAATGCGCTACTCAGAGGTGTTTTTGTAGGGTTTCTATATTTGATGTTGGAGTCTGTCCACCAAGCAATCCCTTTTCCATCAAAGGGCACCTGCTTATTTGCCCCACTGACAATCTGATACAGCTTGAAGGTGTCTTTAAAAAGGCAAACAGAAAAAAAACAGAATTAATACTTCCTTAACACAGGAAATAAGCTTAATTCCAAATTCCTTATGGTCATTTTAAACGTCTTTACGTACCATTGAACATGCTGTTTGCTATTGATCCACATGGTACAATTGGATTTTTGTTGCTGTCATACACATAGGGAGCACAGGTGTCACTGGGACTCTTCAAGAGAGACAGAAAACAGTGACTTCAATGCTCATATAAAGACTCTAAAATCTTTGTATTATAGATGGGAAACAGCATGAGGTACCACCAATGCAACTTTAGGTACTGTACATTTTTACAAAAATACGCACTGGAAAAAATATGAACTGTGCCCACAGTATGTTCATACTCAACATCTTATTTAAGTCTTTTTATTTCATTTAAGAACATGTGGATTTTGTTGAGTGTTGCATGTGTTATTTCTGCAATATCCTATGTTGCTAACTCACTGTAAAATAAGCCACATTTCCAGACAGCTGGTAATCATCTTTGGACACGCCATACTTTCTGTAGTTCTGGAAGTAGTTGGACAAACCATAATAAAAGAACACGGGCCCCTGTGGAGGAAAACAGAATCACAAAAACACAGCAATGGGTCAGGAGCAGGAGTAGAGTTAAATGTAATTAAAAACACCCTGTTTGTATGTGTGTGAATGTGTTAGTGCAACGCTCCAATTTAACCTTAAACAGAGTGTCGATGGTAAAGTTCAACTGGCACACACAGTTGTTGTTATTTGCTGGAGTGCACTTGAAGCATGTTGAGGTTTGTTCAACCCCAGTGTAGTCCATCTGTGTAAGAAAGAACAAGAAAGGTTGTTATTAATAATTAAATGCTACAACACCTATCTCTATTGTGTCTTTCTGACACCACACCTCTTTAAACTCAAGTGCAGGATATCACTTACAAGTCACAAGTCTGTGAGCAGATAGCAGTGTAAGGTTTTGGACCATACCCATTATGGTTTGTTCATTGGTTTGACATTTGACTCTTAATTCTCAGCAATACACACCAGACTGATTTGTGTGTTCAGCGGTCACAGTCATACCTCCAACACTCGAATGCTCTGCGAAGTGATAAAGAGAGCGACGCCAATGCCAATGAATGCCACGCCGATGAGGAGGAACCCCGGGATGACGATGCCAGCGGAGAGCATGGGCTGCCATGCCGGAAGCCTCTGCTGAGTGAAGGCGGTGTTGTCAGGCCGGTTGGCTGATTCCGGCTCTTCCTTTAACATTTTCTTTTTTTTCTGTGGGGTGGATTGTTAATCAGCCCTGTACTTATTTATAAAATACACTGTACTTCACTTCAGGTGTATTATATAATAGCCATGGCAAACATATGCAACACTTATAACCCTAAATGAACGAGCCATATTTGTCCTGCTCTGACTTCAAAGAGTCTATTCGCATTTTGAGGTTGTTGGGGTTTTTTTAAATGTAGGACGTCGCAGGCAGCTTCAACAGTTAATATAACTTATTTACAAGCCAATATAATCCTACCACACCCCTGAAAGGTTTCATACCACACACAAAAATCTTGAAACGCAACTACCAGTAAGACCCAAATTAGCCGAGTGCAAAACACAGACAAGAGGACTAACTTATTTTAAAACTCGCTGGCAAAGAGAAACAGATAAAGTGAGACACAAACGTATACATTCACAAATTAAATCTGGGGTTTCGGTGCTACTTACACACAGTCGGCGCAAAATGGAGAAACAAAGCAGTCAACAAAACATCGGTATGCTTCCCTGAGTTGTAGGCGCGACGGCGAAGCTCATCTTTACCTGTCCACCTCCACCTCGCCCATCCTGTTCTTCTCTGTCTGACGTCAGTTTATTTGCAGAGCTGGGATCAGTTTTGTTGTTTCGCCACAAACATTATTCGGAAGATAAACAGGGCGGAAACACTGAATCCCGATCAGCAAAAAAAATACAACTTTAATCCAAATTATTTTCATTTTTATACATTAAAAAACAATGTCGATATGTTTTTGAAACATAGCATTGAACACGACAAAACGTAAACAACAAAAAAAAGATAAATTGCAGTAGATTTGAGTAATAAATCCCCGCCTTCTTTTGGATTGACCGTTCGTTTGACCAATCATTACGCTGAGTGGTCGAGTAACATTTTCGAGCCACCAATCACGAAAGAGTTAATTGAAAGGAGACCTACTACTGTGCCGTCTTTGTGTTGACATCTTCGGAGGATTGAGAGGTAATATTAATATTTTCAGTATTAAATGCTTACTTTTATTTAATAAAACAATGCTCCCTGGTGGACCTACAATTTCACTGTCAGTTTACCAATACAGATCCTTTTGCAAGCGAAGCCGGCGCTTTTTCCCCCACTAGGTCGCACCTGCTACGGTGCCACTGTTGGTGCTAGCCAGGTCTCATTGTTAGCGGCGTTAGCTAACGTAGCATGGTCTCGTAAGATGCGTTTGAAAGAGAATACATTTAGAAGCGATGCTGGTCTATTTTTGCAGTACAGCTTGTGCTACATTGATATCAAATGAACATAATTTTATATTCGTACGTGCTATAGACAAGTCGGTGTCATGAACAAAGCTACCGTTAGCTAGCAAGCTCGCAAGCTAACGTTGATAGCCGTACCATTCTGCTGCTAGCTCTGTTAACTTCCTAGCTAACGGTAGTCCATTTGGTCAGGATGGCAATCAAGGGACGTCTACCGGTCTCGGCACAACAAAGGTTTCTGACTAACATCTGTCCTGTTCTAATTAATTAATCAAGCACCAGGTTTCATATGGGTACATGTTTAGCTTTTCTCACTTGGCTAACTTGTTAAAGGTCCTAGTAAACAAGTGAGCTACATTGGAACACATTTTATCTGACAGCCTTGTATTATTCAGTGGATATTTGCTAACAGGTTTGTGAAATGTTTAGCTAAATCGCAATGGATGTAATGTGAAAGGCCAACCTTTTTTTCGTTCAGTTGGTCCTGTTCATAACCATATTTCTGGTTCTGTCTTCATTTCTTAGTGTTTGAATGGATATTACCAGGTGCACGGAGAAATGGGTAAAACAAGACAAGGTTACTGTAACCATAGAACCCTCATTCCATAAACCATGACATTCATGTACAGTTAGCCTTACTCATCCAGTGATACAGATGTGACAGGTTTGGGTGAAACAGCTCCCAAAGCCCGGCAGTATTTGGTGTTTGTTACCCCTTTTGTAGCAGGTGCATTCCCTGCCCCCAGTATCAAAGTGACCAGTTGACATCGGGGTTTTAAGCGAATGTTTTTAATAGGAAATAGTTTGTTTAATAAGCACTAGAAAGTGACTTAAATAACCATTTGGGATGGATTTAGTAGGTTTGACATTTTTTACTGTCGTAAGCAATCATTTTCAAACAATGCCACAAAGGGCACAAACATTAGTTTTTTGTTTTCAGCACACACAATCCACACTTCATCATTTCCATCTCTTTTAGGAATATTTTGTTATTTTTTCATTGATTTATACTATATAAAACATTTAAATGTCAATAATTTCACTTAAAAAATATATTAGAAGTTAGGCTGTTGAATGTTTCATTTGGATAGATTTCATCTCGTTTCTGTTTCCCCTTTGTTCAGGAGAGGCCTCCAACATCCTCCATTATGCTGTCTAGCAAGAAGTCAGATGCTGGCTCCTCTTCCTCCTCCGCTTCATCTACTGCGGGTGCAGCGGGAGGTGATAGGGCACCGGTTTCCGATGCCCAGACTAGTACATCATCCTCAGCTGCAGGCGCTATGGATGTAAAGAAGAAGGAGAGGTCATCCCCTAGTGGGGAACCTGGAGGAGCCCCTTTGCCCCACCAAGCAGGTCCTGGGGGGGCAGACCAAGATTCAGCTGAAGTTCGCAGGACGAGTCGGCGCAAGCGAGCAAAAGTAAACATTTTAGGGTTCTGCTTCCTCCCTGTATGCTCAGGGAGGAAAGGATGCTGCCAAAAATGAAACGAGTGAAAACAGAAAAAAAAAAATTTAAAGGATCAATACACGTCTTCATTTAAGCTTAAGGAGGAATATTGCTCTGTATCTTTACTCTCGGTGTGATATTCATGGTATTTGTTTTTACTCCCTTAAAGGTTTTGGCAGTTTAAAGCAACGTGGGAACACACCAACCAACCAGTGATGGTAATGCTGGTTTTAATGATGCTTTTATTGTGCCTACTGTTGCAGGTGGAGTACCGCGAGATGGACGAGAGCCTGGCCAATCTGTCGGAAGACGAATATTACTCTGAGGAGGAGAGGAATGCCAAGGCAGAGAAAGAGAGGAAGCAGGTCATCCCTCCTCCGCCTCCACCAGTAGAGGAAGAGAATGACAGTGAACCAGAGGAACCATCTGGTGAGTCTGAAACTTGATCAAAGTTTCAGGCTCATCATCATGCAGTGAAATAAAAAATAAATAAAAAAACAGATTTTTATGTAGAGGAAATAAACTTAAGACACGTAATTAAAAAGCTCTGGTAAAAAGGCTGAGCTCTACTAACAGGAACGAGTGATAATTTACCCCGTGTTTGATCGAACGCGAATGGTCTTTCTTTTGGTCTTTAAATTGATCCGAGGTGACACTCAATGCTGTTAATAGAATAGTGATATGTAAGTTTATTTTTAGGTGTGGAAGGAGCTGCTTTCCAGAGCCGTCTTCCTCATGACCGTATGACATCCCAGGAGGCCGCTTGCTTCCCTGACATCATCAGCGGTCCACAGCAGACACAGAAGGTCTTCCTCTACATCCGCAACCGTACGGTAAGTGCCAGTGTAAACGCATTACTTCAAAACTAAGGACTATGGGATCAATGTTTTAAATGTATTTCATATTAACCTCATCAAGCTCCAACTGTGGCTGGACAACCCTAAGATCCAGCTGACATTTGAGGCCACAGCACAGCAGCTTGAAGCTCCATACAACAGTGAGACATTAAATTAAACATAGTTTTATTTATTTTTTTTGCACTTTATTTTCTTTCTCTTTTTCTCCATGACTGCAGTTGCACACAACTTGAGATTTTGTGTGTTCTTGTTCTCTTTTTCTTTTTTAGGTGATGCTGTGCTGGTCCACAGGATACACAGCTATTTAGAAAGGCATGGTCTCATTAACTTTGGCATTTACAAGAGGGTCAAGCCTTTACCCAGTAAGTTCTCTTCATTCATTGCATTGGTAATATAACTTTAGCCATTTATCCAAATGTTGCTACAATTAATGTATTCTATATTCTACTTTGGTCAGAAGGAAAAATATCTTCCCCAAAAAACAGTCAGGTTTACAAAAGTGGTTGTTTAACATTGGGATTTACTAGCCCCCCGCTTTTTGTTGCAGCTAAGAAGACTGGGAAGGTTATAGTCATTGGTGGAGGTGTTTCTGGCTTAGCTGCAGCCAGGCAGCTGCAGAGCTTCGGGATGGATGTTACAGTATTGGAGGCCAGGGTAGGTCATCAACAGGGTTTTTCTTAATCTGTTTATTTGATATATTTTTGATTTTGTCGGATGTTCTTAACCCGCTATTGGATTAGTGCCACCCTCTATCGAGTGACCTAAACTGACCTTTTTATTTTATTTTCCATGCAGGATCGTGTTGGAGGCAGAGTGGCCACATTTAGAAAGGGCAACTATGTTGCTGATCTGGGAGCCATGGTGGTGACAGGGCTGGGTAAGATTCAGATCCAGTTTTCCATTTATGTGAATACTGAAGTCGGTCACAACATTAAGTCAAAGCATCTTATAAACCTTTTTAAGTGTCTAATCATGTGCTATTGAGATGCAGGTGTTTATATTTTCATGCCACACTAATATGAATTAGCTTGTATGATTAGATAGAAAACTCACCCATGCGCTTAAATCCTCAATAACATATGGTTTGAGGCAGTTGCTTTTAACAAAGCCACACACTCTTCCACACAGATTTCAGTTACTAAACTCTACCTGTAGAGGGGGGTGTTATCCATGTTTATGCTGTGTCGTCAAGTGTGTGCGTCTGTTTCTCTGTGCTTGTTCAGGAGGAAATCCCATGGCAGTGATCAGTAAGCAGGTTAACATGGAGCTGGCTAAGATCAAACAGAAGTGTCCACTGTATGAAGCCAATGGCCAGGCTGTGAGTATAATCAAGTATCCCGTCCATTATCCCGCCATAGTCGAGCTCCTCAGGGTAGACGGCAAGTAGAATCCTGAGATACCTTAAGCCAAGAAGTGATTTGATAGATGGCAAGAGTCTAATGGCAGCATGGGCATGGATGTGATTTATCCTAACCAGCTGAGGCCTGAAAAACTATCTGCCTGCTTCTGGCATACTGACATTTTTAGCTATGCATTAGGTTAAGTCCACTTACAAACAGTCAACCTCAAGAATAACCGTTCATCAGGGGTGTGTAGCAGCTACACAATATGTGTATCCCAATTACATTTTTGAAACCAGGACCTTGTGTTGTTTACTTCCCTTAACAGAAGATGTTTATGGATGCACTAGAGTTCCCTCTTGGCATGGAAATGCTCTGTGTGTCTGAGTTTATAGCTCTTCTCCAAGCCTGTTGTTGTCCCGAGGCAGGGATCTGGCTTTCCATGAGCCACACAAACACAGTGAATGGTGGATTCATTTAACTGCTTGCCCTTGCATGTCATCAACACCAGCCCCAGTTCCTTTCCGAACAGAGCAGAACAGAAAACAGATATAGCTTTATGTAATTAAATTGGAAATAAACAGTGTTTTTCCCCTCTCATTTTTGTTCTGTCCGTCAAGTGGCAGCACCAGTAGTAGGATGTTTTAGGTTCATGTTCAGGGCACTTCCACTGAAGTAGAGACTAGCCAGCAGCCTCTTGAAGCATCCACATCATGTGTAACTGGTTTCCTCTTCCGCAGGAAAAAGCTAATTAAATGGACATGTTTTACTTTTGTGCAAACCTGTTTAAGGTTAAAGTTGTGTTTACTTAATGTTTTTCTCTCTCTCTCTCTCTTCCCCCCTCCCCTCTTGTCTTCTCCACCCCTTCCATGTTCATCTTTTGGTGAACCTCTAAAGGGTGAACGGTGCACAAGTGTATGTATTGGTTTATTCACGTACGCATTTCTCATCAAATTTTCAACATTTCATCTCCATCGTTTATTAAATTGACTTTGTGTCACCCAGCATTTGTCATCCATGTAGGAGATAAAGAGAGAAACAAATGAGCTGCTCACGTTAAACCTTAATCTTTTTGACATTGTTATTAAAGGGAAGATCAAATTAGAGTTTGTTAAAATATAGTACAGTTCTGTTTTGTGAAAAGTCTCAGAAATTGCAAACAACCTAATATATATGTTGTTATGGTAATACATGCAATAACACAATGTGATTTTATTAGCAATAGGCTATATACCTGTGTGGATTTTCCCTTTTTAGCCCAATCTATGATGGATGTACAGCAGCATCCTCTATGCCCCCAACATCAGAATCACCTTTACACTTTACATGGACTCTGATGGGTGGGGTTAAGCAGGTGCTGCCGACCAATCATGGATGGAGACTTAAAATGTCTGGTTTATCATAGCATGGGGTCTGTGAATGATTTTGGAAGCATGTTGTAAGGCTGTTAACACGGCGAAAGTGTCTTTGAAGGGTGTTGACTGCATCTTTCATGCTTCTTTTGCTTATATTAGTGAATCAGGGATTAAATGCACGCACCAGTTAGAGAAGATTAGAGACAGTTAGAGAGATTATGGAGTAATTCCACTTCAAATAAAAACATCACACATTTTCTAGTGAAATTGTGCCTTTTGTACAAGTTCTTATACTTTTTGTGTGTTTAACTCTAGTTGAGTCTGGCATGCTTTTTCTATTTATTAATATTTTTCTATAGATTTCATCAGTGCTGTCATTAGTGTGACTGATGTGTTTATTGTGTCTGTATCAAGGTGCCAAAAGAAAAAGATGAGATGGTGGAGCAAGAGTTCAACAGACTGCTGGAGGCCACCTCCTACCTCAGCCACCAGCTGGACTTTAACTTCCTCAACAACAAACCTGTTTCTCTGGGACAGGCCCTGGAGGTGGTCATACAGTGAGTATGGTGTGCACTACATGAGCTCACACACGGGATATGGTGACAGATGTGTCCCGCACGTGTGTACTCCGTGAAGAGACAAACCGGTATACAGATAAACACAAACACCCCAATCCTAATCTGTGTGGGTGTGTGTGTGTGCAGGCTGCAGGAGAAGCATGTAAAAGACGAGCAGATAGAACACTGGAAGAAAATCGTAAAGACTCAGGAAGATCTCAGGGATCTTCTCAACAAGGTGAGTACTAGTAAAAAAAAAAAAATTGAGGGGGGGGGGCAGGAGTAGTCCTCAAGAAATTTAATTGGAACTATTCCTCACAGCTTCATATTTACCGTACAGTACAGATGTGAGTGGTATCCATCTTTTCATGTAACTTTTGGAAAGGGGGAAAAAGTGTATTGTTGCTGCTTTAAGGGAAATCTTGGAAAGTGGTGAACTTAAATTTTTTTTTTCATGTTTGTATAAAAAAGAAAAAGAGAAGGACCAGAATTGGACTTTCAACATGTAATTACTGTAAAATGTCCTGCTCAAATTTGGTTTAAGTGTAGTTGTTTGCTTGATTGATTTGCTAAGAGAGCTAATAGTTGGAGTACACTTTTAGTAAATTGCTGACAGATCTGTTGGCAGTCTGAAAAGTGCCCTAATGGTTAGAAAAAGAGCTTCAGACTGGAACACTAGTGGTTTCAATGTCAGGCTGATTCAGGCAGAGAAACACTTAGTAAAGCTCTTCAGAAGCCAATTACAGGGGTTATAATTTCACAAAATAACCATTTTATTGACCACATTGTTAAATATTCAAATTCTGCCTTCTTTACAAATTGCTCCCTATTTTCTTTCCTTTCCTTCCACCATCATCTCTTGACTTCGTTCCTCTCCTTTTTATTTCACCTCTTTTTAGATGGTGACCACTAAGGAACGGGTCAAGGAGCTCCACCAGCAGTATAAAGAGGCCAGTGAAGTCAAACCGCCCAGAGATATCACAGCGGAGTTCCTGGTGAAGAGCAAGCATCGCGACCTCACGGCGCTCTGCAAAGTGAGCACTTGCTACAGACATTTCCAAGCTGTGGGCAGTTATCTAGACTAGAAATTCCTACGTGACACTTTCATCCTCAGATCTCTTGGCCCAGGCAGAAATCAGGCTGCAGGACTTCAAAATACTTTAGTCTAAGCAGTTCAGTTTAAATGCTAACTATTTCCAACTGCGTTTATGGGCTTGTGGGTATTACATAGCGTCTGTGTCTTAAGTTGTTGCAGTTTGAACTACTTTTGAAGCATTATTAGATTTCCCCGGGTTGATTATTAGGCGTACCTGCAGGTCAGAAGGCCGGCCGGCCACCACCACTTACAGGACAGAAACGTTGTGTTTGTTTACAACAAGCAAAGATCAAACGATTTGTAGCAGTATTATAAGGCAGAAGTACTAGCGTGTCAAATGGATATTTTGTGGTACTACTAGGTCAGGGTGGATGCCTCACAGAATGTTAATGCCGTGCTATCCAAGTAAACCAGACAGGCTGTGTTTAAGTGGTTTAATGCCTCAGTAGGATGTATTATTAGATTGAATGCTGCCGTTTTATTTTTGGTTCAGATAAATCACCTCCACTACTCTGCTGTGTGTGTATTTTAGAAGGAGGTTTTAGTTGGTTTAAACACAGCTGATGTCTGGACTGGATTTGTCTGCCACCCATCCGCTGTCCGAGAAACCATGTAAAAGCTTTGAATCACGGTCTGACTGTCTTTGTGTCTGTGGATGTACGCACACATTGTCAAGACAGGACGAGCATTTAAGAGAGCGTGTGTGTGTGTGTGTGCGCTCATCACATGCATGACTACACCATATAACAAGACGTTAAGGCCAGTAATGGGATGGCTGTGTCAGGATATTTTTTCTGGGATTATTTTCCACTCCATGTTTAGTATTTTGCCAGGTGAGCTTTTTAGCTTGGAGGCATCATTACATTTACTAGACTTGATTCAGTGCAGTTGTGTCTTGGGGCCTAGTGTGGTAGGTGGTATTACTAGAATCTGTGCTGCTGTCGTAGTTGGTTCAGTTGTGGTGAACTAATGAAACGGGTCGAGTCAGCCCTTCCTGTCCTTTCTACTTGACCTCAAACCCTCTGGGTGTGTACCATGTGACACACGGTCAACAAGTTAAAAACATCACCAGCTCCTAAAGTCTGACGCCAATTCAGTTCCATGTGAAATATTGTTTATATTCTATTCTTGATCTAAAAACCTTCAAAATAAAATAATTCTCAGTGAATCGTATTTGCTTCAGCAGCGACATTTATGAGGATGAAATGAAGAGGTGTATACATCTCCTTGCTGTCTGCCTTGTCCCTGTGTAGGAGTACGATGAGTTGGTGGAGATGCAGGTCAAGCTGGAGGAGAAGCTACAGGAGCTGGAGGCCAATCCACCCAGGTAACCAGTCCTCAACTGCTACTCCTTCTCTTTTGATATCATCACTGTACGTTGTCTCTATTTGTTCACCCACCTTTTCTTAGCATCGGACATTCTTTTGTTTTATGGTTAAATCTATATTGGATCACTTTATTATCAGGTTGAAAACCATATACCTTCACAGTATACGTGTCGTTACAGGACAGTAGTCAAATTACATTATAACATATTTTTTGGCCATACTTCCCAGAAATACCCAAGCTTACATCTCTAACATTTAGGTTTTGCGGTTACTGTGCCCCTGGGCAAGACAAAGTCTTTTTTTCCACATCCGTTAAACTTGTATATTTGAGGGTGTGGAATGATTCAGTGTTGGAAATCATGCAAATGAAGTCATCAAGCACTAACGCAGTGAAGTCTGAATTGGTTGGTTTCAGTTTCTGCCACTTGGGACGATGAAGACAATTCAGTGGAACTGTGAATACTACTTTCTAACGTTGTAATGCTGACCTGTTACTCTGTTTACACACACATTCCGCAATATATCCCTGATCCAATATGGCCGCAAAGCATTCATTTGTTATCCAGCTTGGAACAGCGGCTGCAGCAGCACGTTGCTCTGGTTTGGATCAGTACATTGGCCTGTGATGTAACTGTTAATGCAGATCTCACAAGACTTAATATATTAATTGTTCTAATCGGGCGCTATGCAGGCTAAGGATGCTAGACTGGCTATGTTGAAGCAGTGAAAACAGTTAGTCCTTTTAATGGTTAAAAACAAGAATTTCTTATTGGAGCCCAGCAGCCCTTCGCAACAGACGTTTACCTATGTATGTCCTGTGGCGATTTGCCTATTTGTTTTTTTTCAATGTGTAAACGTGTTATTACGTTAGCGCCTGCTTGGAGTTGAGCTGTTTCAGCCTGTGCGTGAGTGAACCTGTGCCTCTGATGTCCGAATAGCTGTCAGTATGCTTCACCACGTCTCGTTCCTTCCCTTCTTTCCCCACAGTGATGTTTACCTGTCATCCAGGGATCGACAGATCCTGGACTGGCACTTTGCCAACTTGGAGTTTGCCAACGCTACACCCCTCTCCACCCTTTCTCTCAAGCATTGGGATCAGGTATATACACGTAGCCATTTGGTAATGTCATAACTGTGTAGTCCTGACAATAGCCTAAAAAGACCCACAGACAATGTGTGTATTAAGTTATTGCTAGTTTAACACTGAGATACTTTTTTAAAATGATTATTACATTAGGGTGTTCTTTGTGCTACTGGGATGACAAGTTTTGTTTTTTTTTATCCACAGGACGATGACTTTGAGTTCACTGGCAGCCACCTGACAGTAAGAAATGGTTACTCTTGTGTTCCTGTGGCCCTGGCTGAAGGTTTGGACATCAAACTAAACACAGCGGTGCGGCAGGTCCGATATACAGCGTCAGGTACGTGCACAGGGCCGCGCATGCGCGTGTCTTCTGCCACTTTTCGCATCAGGTTTCACTGTGGACTTCATAATTCCACGTACAACGTGTTAAACAGTTATTCACCTGTTCGTTCTCCAGGCTGTGAGGTGATAGCGGTCAACACTCGCTCCACGACCCAGACCTTCATATACAAGTGTGATGCCGTGCTGTGCACCCTGCCTCTCGGCGTGTTGAAGCAGCAGCCCCCGGCCGTGCAGTTTGTCCCGCCCCTGCCCGAGTGGAAGACATCGGCGATACAGAGGATGGGCTTCGGCAACCTCAACAAGGTTTACTTTTAAATAAGCATACGGTGCTTCCTTCCTTCTGTACTGCCATCGGTAACCACTTCACCAAACTACGGGACCTCATTCTGATTTGTCCAGATTCTAGTTGTGAAACCTGAACATGTGTGATGTGGCGACGGTGGCCCTGAGTAGTGTGATGTTTGAAGAGGGAGGCGAGAGATTTTAACACGCTCTACAGGATAAAGTGGACCACGTGTGATTGGCTCCATTTTGCGCAGACCAGCGCCAACCCTCCGGTCTTCAAATGAGGCGTCGTGTTCAAGTCAGGGCTTAAATCACGTAGTGTGTTTCTGGCAGGATGGACGATAGTGAGAGAGCCTCCTGCTACCGTTTCTGCTGCAGCGTGCTTGCGTTAGAAACGTGACCTTCAGGCGTAGAGGCCCAAAAGAACAATGAGTATTCAGAATATATATACCATCTGGGTTCAGATAGTGGGATCGAAAAGGTGGCACGGGCGGTGTTTTTGCTAAGTACAGTAGGGGAGAGGCAGTCGGAACCAGTTTGCATGCGAATTAAAGATGCTTTTTGCCAGCGTGTTTAGTAATCCGATCGGAGTGCTTGTTCTGCGTCACTCCTGACCACCAGTCCCTGCTCTCTCTCTCTCTCTCTCTCTCTGTCTCTCTCTCTGTGTGTGTTGCTGAGCATCATCCGCAGCAGAGTACTTTATCTCCGAATTATACTGCAGCACAGAGGGGAACGCTGCATTGTTATGCAATCTGAGCTGCCACTGATGCTGCATCTCCAGCAGAGGGCACTCCATCATTCACACGTTCACAACTGTGAAGCCATGCCAGGAAATGTGCAGAACCTGAGATGGACGTGACAGGCCATTGGGCTTTTAATTAAAATAACCGCCTCGATTGTTGTGTGACTGTTGTTTGACTTTTTTTGTTGCGTTCCTCCCGATCTGAAGGTGGTGTTGTGTTTTGACCGCGTGTTCTGGGATCCCAGCGTCAACCTGTTCGGTCACGTCGGCTCCACCACAGCAAGTCGGGGCGAACTCTTCCTCTTCTGGAACCTCTACAAAGGTGACAGGAGATCCCTTTTTTTTTTAGTTGCACTGGAGATCATTTGATCCCTTTTCTTCTCTAATGCATCCATAAAAAGCATTTTGCGACAAATTGTGCCTTTCCTCTTTTCAGCCCCGATCTTACTCGCGCTGATGGCTGGCGAGGCCGCCGGCATCATGGAGAACATCAGTGACGACGTGATTGTCGGACGCTGCCTGGCCATTCTCAAAGGAATATTTGGAAGCAGCGCCGTACCGCAGGTACACGCCGTACACTTGACTGATGTTTTCAATACATTGGAACGTGTGACATTTCTTTGCTCGTCTTTCTTCACCTCGACCTTTCACTTCGAAGACTCCGTTAACTTCCACATACCAAATTGGTTATTTCTCTCCAACAGATGTCCGCATAATTTAACATAGCTGGCAGTTTTGTCCAAATACAATTCGATTATGTTTGTTGTTTACAGAAAAGTAGTGGTGGGTTATATTTTTTTAAGCTCCATCATTAGTGTTTTCTCTGGTTTTTCCACTACTTTAAGTGGAATGTCAAATTCGTTCCTGAATTGACCCCCATAACCAGCTCAGCGTTACACAGCAAGCGTATGTGAAAGGCACTCATAAGTGGAGTCGTATCCAAACCACCCGTCATTATAAATCATTTGCTTATGGTTTTAAATGGGATAAAATCATATGCATGGAGGCCAGCGTTGGAACTGTTTGCCATCCAGCTGTTTACAGGTCCCTCCAATATCATCATGGAAACTCCTGAAAAGTATGTGTTGTTTGTTGCCGTGGCAGCCAAAGGAAACTGTGGTCACTCGGTGGCGTGCAGACCCCTGGGCTCGGGGCTCCTACTCGTACGTCGCAGCAGGTTCTTCGGGTAACGACTATGACCTCATGGCACAACCCATCACACCTGGCCCAGCTATACCGGGAGCCTCGCAGGTAAGCACGCACTAAACAATCCTTAGTGTTGAGCTTGTGTTTGGGTGAGACTGTGTGTGTGTGTGTGTGTGTGAGAGAGAGAAAGCGAGGGAGTGAAGGCATCCGAGCCTGACCACAATATATAAACCAATCCAAAGCAGAGCAGTTTATTCCCCACACAGATGTTTTTTTGGCTGTTTTGATGTTGGCATGCTGATTGATGTGAACAAGTCATATTTATGCGTTGACTGATGAGTTCTGGCAGTTTACTACCGCACTCATCAATCCCCTATTTTTTTAAAATTCCTTATTACGTTGGGACAATCCAACATCGATCGCAATGTGATTTTCTTATTTATTTTTTTCCTTCAGCCGGTCCCTCGTCTCTTCTTCTCCGGGGAGCACACCATCAGGAATTACCCCGCTACAGTCCACGGCGCCCTGCTCAGCGGGCTCCGCGAGGCCGGACGCATTGCAGATCAGTTCCTGGGTGCCATGTACACGCTTCCCCGACAGGCCACTCCCACAGCCGTCAGCAACCCTCAGCAGGCTCAACCCACCCCCAGTGTCTGAAATTGCCTTTCCCACTTCCTGCCAACTCCGGACTGAAAATGCAGCATCAAATAGAAAAGTTTACCCATAAAAACTGTTGATATTTCTGTGTGTGAAAGATCTTGGAAGTCCCAGACGCTCCTTTTCTCAAGTAATCACACTTGGGAGGATTTATTTTCTGACTTTAGGTATGATGTGAAATAGAGATGCATAAACTAGAGCATTTCAGTTGCTCAGACTTTTAATTTGGGATGTTTGTGACTATTAATTTCCAGCTAATTATGGAGACAGGTGTAACCTACTACAAAGAAAAGAATTAAAGAAAAGAAAAGTTAAAGAATGAGGAATAAATCCCAATTTTGTTACATACTAATGTATTAACTCATAAGAGTTTATAAATATGAGTTACCAGTTTTACAAACCGAAGCATGGCATTACGTTTTGGTACTCAGTGATTCAGTATATTTGATTTCATGTGGAGCATGTTTGCAAAACCCCTCAGCTATTTATGTGTCCCTGTCTAAATACTAAATGTACACACAACATAGAACCAGATAACATATAAGACGGATGACCAACCCAGTGGCACAGTCTCAATCCACTAAACCTGTACCGCTTATCTTAGCAAAGACATTTCCCTCTGGTGTCATTCCAGAAGTTTTGTCTTGGTTGTCTTCAAGCTTCAGGCTTAAAAACACTGATATGTACTGTAGCTGTATGCCTCCTAAATTTACTTTCTATTATTTAGGTTGCAGAGTGTAGTGAAAATAGTTTGTATTAAAAGCTAAAAAGACATATGTTGAAAGAATTGTGAATGTTTTTGTTTCCATAGCAGTTTTAAGTATTTTATTATGGTTGTCATCACATACTTTTTTATATTGTCGATTGTTTTGTTATTAAAAGAAATTGCTTTTGAAATCGGCGTGTTTCTTCTTCCTGCAAGTGAGACGAGGTTGGTAAAAGGTGTATGCAGATTTTTCAGAACAAAGCTCTTGTTCCTGTCCTATTTCCTGCAGATGTGTGGTCTTTGTACTTGTACATGCGTGTATAAAAGCAACATGGCTGCTTCTACTTTGACCCTCCTTCATTGCAGGTCTGGCTGGTTTCGTGCGTGTGTGCGTTTGTATTTGATGGCGAGATGAGGGACCCTGGCAGCAGCTCCACATTGTGGGGGATCTGATGAATGAGGGGGAGATTTAAATGGTGAGCCATGAGCTTCCCTATGGACTTGTATTTCAGGGCTCTGCGCCCCTCTGTTTCCAGGCACTCTCGAGCGTCACAGGCCTTGTTTTTCGCCGCGAGATGCGGTTATTATCGTGACCAAAGGAGATGTTTGATGTAACAGTAATTTGAGCTGGGGTTTTGGACTGCAACACTTGGGTATTTTCACCTCCCTGGTAAACCAAAGGCTCAGAGCAGTGTGTAACTGTTGACTGGTGAGGTTATTTTTCATAATAGCCTCAAGACCACATCAACTGATTACTTGAAAGAGGCAGAGACATAGAAAGCAAGATAGCTAGTTATAAAAATTCTTTGGATGAGAGACCACGGCGTGTCTGAGCACATCTCATGTGATTCATAGGTGTGGGGTGGAATGTACACTCACAGGTACAAACACCTCCCACATGCTGTGTATTTTGAACATCATCCATAATCAAAAAACAGAAAAATCCAAAAATGATAGACACTGTAGAGTTGTTTAAGGATTTTAGCCATAGATTCCCATTCAATTTTGGTACAAACATTCATAGTCCCCTATCCTATAATTGTTAGCATGGTAAACAATATATCTGCTAAACATATTACATTAGTATTTAGCTAGTACAATCGCACACAGTCACTAGCTTTGCTGTAGACTCTTGGTCTTGTTCACACTGAATCAGTAAATTACATAAACTCCCATATAACATGTACAATTATCAAGCTAGTGTTGCTTCTAAAGTTACTCAACACTGCAGGCTCGACCTCAATAACCTATTGGATGTATTCTCACAATCCCCCTCAGTCTTTCATATGACACCTGTTGTAGGCAGTGAAGCCTGTTTCTCCCTCTCCCTCCTACGCTCGCCTGGAGTGCCACTGAGTCATTTCTATGGTTGACTTCACAGCACTAATTCAGGTCAGGCACCAGCGCTGAGGCTCAGGAGTACCAGGGTCCAAACAGGCACCACTGTGTTAGGGTAGCACCTCCCTGCATCTGAATTTAGGACAGATTAAACCCCACAAGCAAGAGACAGTGTTAACCCCTGACTCTCAACCATTCTGCCTCACACCACCCCAAAAACAAACCAAGGCCTACTCTTATTCTCGTTTGCAGTACTAAATGGTGAACTATGATGACAACTTACACTTTTACTTATAATGGAAGTATTTTTACATCAATGTATACATGTTGTGAAATGGCAACTTCCCTGTAAAGTAGCAGTTAGATATTACATTTTACACTTACTGCAAGTAAGAGTGGCAAAATTAAGTAGAGCAGAACATTTTAATAGAACAGTTTCACAAGAAAAGGTGAAACATACATTTTGCCAGTTAATTTGATGTTAGATTAAATGAAATTTGTTCACATTATTGGCAAAATATTTGTGTCAAATGGGTCTTGCATTAGGAACGCAAAACAGATGTTTAAAATAGAGATATCATGAGGATTTGCTCTTTTGCTCCATCACTCTCTCAGCCTACACATGAAGGCCACGCAGCCAAATTCAACGTGTCCAGGCTTGTACTCTGGAGTTGAACGAAACTGTTCTGGGAAATGTAGGAAATTACCAGTTAGCTTGAGATAAAGTGGGTAAAATGGAAAATTTTATGAAAAAATCTCTCCTGAGATTCACAGAGAATTACTGATGGATACTAAAACAACTGAGGGACAGGGATTGGTTATTTTTGCATGAAAAGTCAAATTAGATTTTGTCGATTAGATTATTATTTAAAGTAACCTACGGCTGCAAGAACATAAGTGCTGGGTTTCACAAAATGAGGCGTAGCTGTTTAAGAGAAAGTTGTGTGCTGACTTTGCATTCCACAACAGCTTGCGGTTTTCCTCTTTGTACCTGACCAATTTGCCTGCCTGCTTATTTAGCATACTGTCAGCTGCTGTTCTCTATGCTCTGTTCAAGCCATGGATTGGAGACAGACACAGACACGCGCACGCACGCACACACGCACGCACACACGCACGCACGCACGCACACACGGTGTACCACTATGAAATCAAAACTTGCTGAGCTTGTTCAGCGAAAAAGCATGAAAAGAGATTAACATACATGGTTGAGTTTTACGCACGATCAGCAACGCACGCACATACTTACACGGGTTCCAACATGGAGACGTGTTACAAACAGGTTGGTTTTTTATTTTTATTGGAATACATATGGTTTGCTGTACAGTTGGCAGCTTCAAGAGACCTACATGCAGAGTGCGCCAGCCACAGTAAGGTTAAAACATGCACAATGTATTAAGTCTAAAACAGAAAAAAAAAAATCCTCCACACAGTCCACCTGGCATTGCTGACATACTGAGAAGCAATAATAAATCATAAAAACCCTTTTGATCTGATGTCTTTTTGTGTTTGACACCTCTGTTTATCATCCTCCTCCACACAAAATTTACTTTCAACAATAAAAAAACCCCAATTGATTGTACAGGCCAGAAATTCTTGTATCTGTGCGTGTATGCAAGAGAAATGAGATCCAGTTACATGTTGTTGGTTTTGTTAATTCCTATTAGACTATTTGTGTGTGCTTAAATACATACATGCATGCGTGTCTGGGGCCTGCACACTTCTTTCTTTGGCAGCACATACAAACATACAGCACAGAAGATGTACAAACCCTGAATTTATGAGTGAGGGAGAACAGAGCAGCGAAGAGGCCGGCGCGCTGAATGGTCCGCGAAAACAAATGGGTCGACACATGTTGAACCACTCAGCGCTGCAGACCTGCTCAGCTCTGATAAAAATGCACATCGTTCTCATTCTTCAATGACTATGACACAACCCTGGCCCCTCTCTCTCTCTCTCTCTCTCTGATCCACGGTGTGCCATCATGTCTCCAGGTCGTGAGAAATGGCTTGCACTAAAATAACAAAACACAAAAAATACAGGAAGAAAGTACTCTCCAGGAGTGTATTAACAATGAGGAAGATACATTATCTTGCAAAAAATATCATTCTTAAAATCAAGATGGACAAATACTTAATAGACTTCAACAATAAAGGCCCACTTTACAAAATTACAAGATTTTCCTTAAATAAAATCTATCCGATATAGCTTCCAAAATAAGACATTTTGTTTAACAAAGAAATAAAAACATTAGCAGAAAAAAAAAAAAGAAGAAAACCCTAAAATTGATTATTTCCCCTTAAATTGAGTATCTTAGAGACAGGGTATCCATCTGGGGGAAACAGTGGCACTGTCTCTAACTGTAAACTGGAAATACTGTGGAATGATTTTGGCACAGAGTCAGAAGGCTGAGATGCATGCGTAACAGAGTGCCATACCTCAAACAATATGCTCAAACGTGACTCATTCGCTGAGGGCACGCCGATTTCCTTTCGTCAACCGGCGAGATGATGCTCAAATGCTCTAATTTGGCTGGTGCAAAAAACACATAACATATGTGACTGTGGTACGTTCAGCACATCAGCTACTGAAATGGAGTTAAAGTACAATTCTGGGACACTAAAGTGGGAACCATTTGACAAAGGGGACTAAGGGAGCATTAGTAGTTTGCGGTCTTAAAGTTAAGTGCTGGTTAAGTGCAGATTACAGCCTCCACCACCCAATGACACCATGACCCTGGCTTCACAATGGAGGCCTTTGAGGACAAGGGCCTGCTCACTGCCCGAGAGCCATTTCTGCCTCGCCAATCCAATCTCCACTAAAGTACATTCTAGTCTACTTTATAAAAAGGGAAAAAAACTGTTCTGTTCACTTTTTTTTGTTGGTATTTAAGCAGAAAAGCGGACACAGGCTCTCTTCTCTCCACTGTTTAACCAATGTTCCGCAAAACTGCCATCATTCAGCGAGGAGAGGAAGCGGCAAAAACTCAGAAATAGCCCCCCAGCTGTTTCCTTACAGCGCCACAAAAGCCATAGGAGTCTTGAAACCTGTAAAGTCTTCACTCGAGTCCCAGATGACCAGTGAGCACATTCCACCGAGTCAACACTGTTACGGCTCTCGCCACTGGAAGAAACGAATAAGACCCGCAACATGTAACACATACAGATCGAAGCCTCAGTTGGTCTTCATGCTGGCACGTGGGGTCCAGCTAGGTTTCAGTGGACGGAGTGGATGTACAGCCGGGTGTTAGTGTACTTTGGGGTCTTGTAAGGAAGGGAGGCAGCGTGCATAGCATAGGATGCAGTTTCAACTTTGACCTTTTAAAACTTTCTTTGAAGCCGGTCTCCAGGAGGGAAACCCTCCGACGTGTCATAAAACCTACAGTTTCCGACAGCTGGGCTCTTCCTGGGTACCCCCAACCCCCCCGTGGGAGGGAGAGGTACAAGAAAGAAAGTCGAGACGATTGAATGATAGAGGCCGCACAGTGTAGTGAGGACGGGTGAGGCTGTAGGATTTGTCTGCGTGGCGCGCTTATTTATTGGGCGGAGGGAAACGGGTGACACAAGGGGGCAGTAAGGCAGGATGCGGGTTGAGGAGGGCATTTGCGTTAGCACTTGCATCACCAAGTTGCTAAATATACCGTAATCCTGACCCACAGTGATGTCAGCCTCGAACGCAAAAAAAAATATCTCCGTCCGTGCACGTCAACTCTGACAAACACGCGTGCACATTTGTCATCCAGCAGCTTCTTACGGGGGGGATCTGCAGCAGCTTACAACACACCAGTCCACGTGTCCGGCCCGAAAACCCTCTCCGACATATTAATAACACGACCACACCACGTGCATCTCTGGCAGCGTGAGCGCAGACCTGATACCCTGGTCTGTTTTAATTATCCCTAAAGTGGACATCTCTGCCAAGCTGTCCGTCTTCCTCCCTCCTGCATTTAGAAGCCCTGAGTCAAGACGTAAAGACAGGATTAGATGTAGCCCTGAACTTTGACCCGACAGCTACCCGGGGAGCTGCCCATCAATATCTGGTGACAGGCCCCTGGCCTTCAACAAAACAACTCTCTAGACCAACAACACATAGTAGCACCGCCGTTTAGGACTAGGCTTTCCCTTTAAGAAGTGAGAATCCAAGGAAGATGCAGAGAAAGAGAGGGAGGGACATTTGACTTCTCTAAAATACTAAAAGGAAAATTGGAATTGGTTGAAAAGATGAGAGATCGGGGAAGAGATGGCATTCCGTCTTGGTAAATGAGAAGAGTGGTAGTAGAAGCAATAACAGGGGAAGCACAGACGGACTATATGCTCATCAAGTCTTGGCATTTGCACTGAGAGCGCTGAACAGTACGTCTGGTCTGTTTTCGCTCCATCATAAAGCCAGCAGCGGCCATGAAGAGGCCACATGACAATCCTTTCTTAGGCTGCGTTGCACCCTGCGACTCTGACAGACAAATCCAAAGGACATAACTTTTTGGGCGGTGCGGTCTATATTCTTTTAAAAGGGTACTTTGAAGTTAGGTTAGAAGAAAAAAAAACTAGCTTTTTCTCAAGGAACCTTGTTGTGACATCCCTCAGGCAGGAGTTCCCTCTGAGAGCCTCTTTTTACGCTTAAACCAAAATACTTTTACGATGTTCAATACAGCAACCCACTGAATGTACAAAATATATAAAAAAAGAACCTCACAATTAGTATTGCATGTAATCTATCCGCACAGGAAGTGTAAGTATATGGCGCAAGTCTGAGACAATCTACCTCGTTTCCTGTAGCTCAAGGCACAGACGAACATACTGTAGGTATTTCTAGCGAAGGGTAAAAGTAACAGAAATGAACATTTGTGAAAATGTGCATTCTGAAGATAAACAAAAGTTTTAGTTTGGACTTAGTGCGGACTTATCACTACACAGTCATCACCTCCGATCTGCCTGCACAGCATGACGACTGACACAGTTACAGACATGAAGAAGGGGGATGGGGGGGGGGGGGCAGTTTATTGATTGCATATAATCTCCTGCTTGCATAAACTGTAAAGTGACAAAGCGGCGACAGACTGGGCTCCAATAAAAGAACCAGTACATACGTGGAGACTAATAAATACTACAGCTAGATGGTGGCTGGTAGAATACGGGAGAACTGAGAAATGTACTCAGACTGAAACAGGCCATCTCCAGCAGGGTCTGACCCAACGCAGCATTGTAATCAATAACAGCAGAGGAACCAAACGGGGTCCCAAGTTCTTCAATCCCATGTTTCCCACAGTTACGGTTACGCAATCTTTTCAGATAAGACATAGAATACAGTCGTAGTACGATTGGTGCATCAAGCCATCAAGCAATTGGTCATTCTCAGCTGCGTTCAATAGCAACAATTGTTGTGGGATCAAAGTTCACACCGCCTGTCGTACTGAAATAAATCCCGTGTGTCAGATCTTAAATTCAGCAGGTGCCTGTTGAAGGACTCAAACGTTACAGAAAAGTCATAGATATGCACAATTTAGCTCAATGAAAACACCTTATTTTATTACTGGCCACTACACAATTGGTTTCCATGGCACCCCCCCACTGCTGCAGTGGCCCACACCAATGAGAGATTGCTCCGACATACCAACAACACGTTGATATTTTATGACGTAACAAAATAATACACCTCCATTAGAAATAAGAAATGGGAGAATAAGCTGGGACGATTCGCACAGCGAACCCAGTCACACACACACACACAAGCTGGAATCTCAGTTCCATGTGGTTAGAAGTCTTGTGTCTTTCTATGACTGGCTGGCATGTACACAGTATTTACAGCAGCACTGGGAAAAAAAAAAAAGTCCACCTTGCCAGGTCAGGTTTGCTGGTAATCCGTAGTCCAATGTTCAGTTAAAACAGAAACTCCACTTTGCTATGGCTCTCTTCAAATACATGAATGAGGACAATTGCAACAGCTGTAAAAAATAAAATAAAAAAGCACCATGGATATTGTAGCATGTTTTGAGGTTATAAACAATGCCCCCCACCCCAAATATTTTTTTTTCTACATGTGCATTGCATTTCATTGTGTGCAAACTAAGATTTGTTGTCTTGATATGGTGGAGCAAAAAGGGAAAGGATACTGCAGAACAGGAAGCGAATTACAACAAATCAAAATAAGTGGTGAAAATGGCAAAAAAGCATAAATAAGGTCCCATTCTGTCAGAAATAATGTGTGTGTGTGTATGCGTGTGTGCTCCTTAAATGCAGCTAACCAGCAATCCTTTAAGCAGAGTGAGTGCATGCTGAGTCATAATCTTTCAAGTGCTGTTCATGTATTACTTGGAAACATGCAAATGTTTGCTCAACATCCAAGACCCCAAAATTAAATCCAGTTTGAGGCGGCATGCCAGAAAGCGGTGACACTGGTTCAAAATAAGCCAAGAGTTTAAAATGTGCACGTTTTGTTTTCTAATTCTTTGCGCATGCGTTTGTATGGTTTTGTGTGTGTGTGTGTGTGTGTGTGTGTGTGTGTGTGTGTGTGTGTGTGTGTGTGTATATATATATATATATATATATATATATATTTGTGTGTGTGTGTGTGTGTGTGTGTGTGTGTGTGTGTGTGTGTGAGAAAATCTGAAAAAAACAAATATGGCCGTCAAAGCAAATATAAGTTCCAGTAAGAATAAGTGAATATGATGGTATGAGTGAGCAAAGATGGTAATTTGCTTCCTGTTTTTGGTCACTTTTAAGGTAAAAGATCCTTTAGTTTGTGAAGAATTCTGCAAGAAGATCCAGCCCTGTGAGATGAAGATGCATCTTAAACATCGTACTGCTGATGATTGAAGATTGTTGTTTTTTTTGTTTTGTTTTTTATGAAGAAAGGTTGAAATTCTGAAGCAGAAGCGACGTATCCAGTTCTATAATGGTCCTCTGAGAAAGGCATTCTCAACGTTTGAGTCCTTCTTCCTCTGACTCTCTTTAAACCCTCTCTGGCATGCAGGAAAATCTCCAGCCGTCCCCAGCATGCCAGCCTCTCCCTTGTCACGTTTCGGGATTACACTATAATACATCCAACACAAGAAGCAGAAGAGGATACACGGGCTGGTGAGGCGACCTCCAAAAACACTGTACAGGCATTGTCATTCCATTTATGCCTCTTTTGGGACAGAGAAAGTTCCGGAGAGGAAGAGCCGTTCGCTTCTCAGCACACACTCAGGGTCAGAGTAAGAATGTCTGTGGTGTGTTGTTCTATACGGCTGCAACTACTTTTGTTCTTTTCTTTGCTGGTCAGAAAAGGTGCACATGTTGACTTCTGGAGATGGTGGTAATGGTGTAGCCATTGGTTGATGGGTGACTGATGTTTGGCCCTCCTTGTGCCGTTGAGAGCTTAATGGAGTGCTGTTAAGAAAAAATGCAGAGAAAGATCTTACTTAATCCTTCATATTTTAACACAACAATTCATCATCTTTAGAAGCATGATTGGTCCGTCATTTCCAAGTAATTTCCTAGGTTTGCCAGACAGAACAAGGCAATTTGGTACTAATTATATAATATAGATAATTATTACAATTGTTTTAGCAGGTCGAATGAATGTGAATGTGAATGTGATTTGTTACAATACATGTATGAAGAATACATTTTCCGACAATAAATTAACAATGAATGAATATTTATTTGGGTTTCAATGACGTACTTCTTTCAAGAAAATTCAAAATTGCCCCTAATTAGTGCTAAACTACATAGTTTTCACCAGGAAACTGCTGAGGAACCAGGAACATATTTGGAAATTAAAGACAGTAATGGATTTTTCTTTGCTTGCAGGTTTAGCTACAGTACGGTTCACCTGGAATGACCTTGCTCAAGGACGCCTCAGCAAGGTGAATACTAACTGTGAACTCCCACTGGGGGTAACTCTACTTATTAAACCACCGCACTGCTGACACGATGATGGATGTACTAAACCTGTAGTGCTGTAAAATGTGCTACAGCAGTGATTTGATTTGAAACCTCCTTAAGATGTGAGATCAGTGCAACACATGTAATTAACACCAGTTTCCTTTAAATAATGAGTTTCAGGAGTCCAAAAAAAAAAAGACGGTGCCCTCGCCTACCTGTCCTTTTGCTGTAGAAGTCCTGCTCAGACCCAGCTGGTCTAATGATGCTCAGAGTGACGATGGCTCCACGGTCTGCTCCCCACTCCGCTCCTCCCCTCGGCTCTGGCCCCTGACCCTTGACCCCGACTGGCCCACAGATCCCCTCTGGAGGAGGCCCCTGCTGTCTTGGACGCCCGGTCAGAAGAGCTCCCCAGGTGGTGAGAGTCGCTGCTGGGTAGCTGCCGCCTCCAGGAGGCTGGGCTGTGGCTCGGGATTGGACTGGGCTCTACGCTATCAGCAGCCTGGAAAGGTTAGAAAGGGAGATAAAAAATAAAAAAAGTCTCAAGTCTGAATTGGCAGCTGCAGCACGTCCTTGTTTATTAGGTGGATTGGTATGGCACTGGCTTGGTCAGAAACACAAACATTACAAGAGAGGTCATTCTGCCTCATATTCTGGAGTTGTGTATAGGAACTCTGGGCATTTTGTTTGGACTTTTGTCTCATGTGGGCATTAAATGCATGCTGTTTATGTTAACTGGTGTGTGACAAGGAAAGTCTGCCATGTGGACTTCTGCCAGAGGAAAAATCCCCAACCCAAAACCCCAAACATACCCCAAGCTGAGAGATTTATAATTTGGTGGTCTGACTAGAAAACAAACCCCAAGTTACTAGTCTGTGGTGGCTACAACGGCACGTCCCCTCTCATAACCTCACTAACCCTGCTCTAAGAAAGCGAGAGTTAGATGACTATGCATTTCCTAAAGCACACAGAAACAGCACCCCGCTCCTGTAATTTCAGCTTTAAAAAAGCACCATAATTAGTGCCATTTGGTGGGTTGGAGTTGGCTTCTGATGCAGTTTTAGAATGCATTCTAGCTAATTGGCTTTAATGGAGCCCTGCTGGACTGCCTTTCTCTGTCTCCAGGGGTAACAGACAGGAAATCAGTCACCGGCGAACCCTGCCAAGTAGGAGTGTTCAGTGTGGTCACTTCCTGTTCAAGTCACAGAGGAGAGGAAACGGCATATTCTCCTTCTATGGTAAGCCACTGCTGCAAGACCGGGTGCTTTCACAAGGTTGCCATGTAATGCGCTTCCAGAGTTTCTCCTACACCCAACAGGAGGCTTGTACATTGCTCAACACATTTTAATGGACTTCAAATAACAAAAGACAATAAAAATACACTATAATAAAAAGATTTGACATGTATTAACCAAAAGTTAAAAGAAAAAGCTTGAAAATGACAACTATGGAACTAAAACCGCTTTTAAAAAGATGTGTGGCTCCAGTATTAGGGAAGCTGTCTGCCAACGGAGAGCTTTTTTCCCCATGTGGCTGAAAGTTAATTTAAGAAAATATTTGGGCAAGAGGAACGTCAGCCTGTAACAAATGCTGTTAAGTAAGTTGATGTGCCAGAGCGGAGGAAATCTACTGGGAACAGCAAGTGCTGCCGTCATCGCAGACCTGCTCCCGCACATCAGAATGCCTTCAGCTTGGAAAACCCACGGTTATAGGATGTCACAATCAGCATGTCACATGTCTTGCAGCACAGCATAATGATTTGACCTAACATAAAAAGAAAAGGTGGGACTAAGAAAAGCAGTGCCGGTAGGTACATATCGCCAACTTTTATATGTCAAATGAACAGGAGAATAAAAAAAATGAAAGAATGAATAGTTTGAAGATTTTTAGAAATACGTTTACCATCTTCCTCTCTTAGAATTAGATTAGTATCAGATTAATACCACTCTCATGTCTGTATGGTTAAATGTAGTTGGAGGCAGCAGCTGATTAGCTTAGCTTAGCATAAAGACTGGAAACAGGGGAAATGCTAGCCTGTCTCTGTCCAAAGGTGACAAAATCTGCCCACCAGTACCTCTAAAGCTCACAAATTAACACATTGTTCATTCGGCTCATGCACTCTGAAGTATTAAGAGGAAAAAAAGTCTCCATTAAATAATTACAAACTCAGTTTCCAAGAGTTCACTTTGAAAACCAAAGAGACACCGTGAGAAGACTTTGCTCTCTAATACCGAATGAACGCCAGCAGATTTAAGAAGTAACACAAGCAGCATGTCGGAGCTTCTGCAGAACGAATTATACCCCTACTTTAAATCTGTCTGCCCTTGGTTTCTCACCAAATTTTAAAAAGGAATAGTGTTGTCTCGCCAATCCAAACTCTTAAATCACCTCTCCAGCAAGACAATACTCTTGACACTGCAAGTGAAATGTTCCAGAAAAGGTGAAATTTGTCTGTGATTTGCCCAGATGACGATCTGTTTGTTGGTTATGATTTACACAAGCCATTATTTTACTGCTTTTCACAGGTCGTTGCTACAGTGTCTGTTGTCTGATGTTATGCTCCTGAAAACATCCCATGGTCCGACTTAAGCTGCTGCACAGACTGTTATTCCAGAGGGCTTTTTCTGTGTTGGTCACATAAGGCAAACGGTGAACAGTAGACACTTTACCTTGTTGCCACTGGTTTTTGACTCCACAAAGGATGTTTTGGTATCTCGCTCATCGGCTATATCTGCCCCGCTGTCCCCAGCCAGACACAAGTTCACGGCTCATTCATGTACAGGCTGAGGTTTCCTACGGCTACAGCAGGGAGGAATTACTACAATGCTGTTCTGTTCTGTACTCTGAAGTGTGGAGTGACTGCTACAGAAAGCAAACACTCCCCAATTTTAACACTGACCTGTTGGGTTTGTATCAGAATTGGACCGCAAGTGTATTTTGGACCACGTCCTTTATGTTCCTTCCGTGCTACCAGTTCTGCTCACCATGTTTATTATCAGAGCTTTAACAAGACCAAGTCTGCAGCCATGATGCTGTACTCAGGCACAGTGATGCTATGAGGTGAATACTATCATCAGCTAATGCTAATGATCGCAATGAAAACGCTAACGTGCTGATGTTTAGCAGGTATAATGTTTACCAGGTTCACCATCTTTATTAAGGATGTTAGCATGCTAATATTTGCTTATTAGTACTAAAGGATGTGTCTAATGATGCCAAATTACAATGGCATTAGTTTTGGTCCTTGAATTAGACAAATTCGAATGTTGTCACAGTGGTACTTTAGGTTTATTTGGGGACAAACCAAAGGCAACAGCCAAGGTTAAACTGCAGCATGATGATACAACTATGACCTTGATCTAATTCTCTGCTCCATACAAGTCTGAATAAATTACATCCAAATAATTTAAACATGAGGTTTAAAAACGAAAGTAAATCAATAAGCTATCAGTTTTCCCAGGTTCCTCCAGCGTACTTAAAGGAACTGGGAGTGTCGTCTCCTCCTTAATGACTAATGATCGATAGTGCCTTACTGGGTGAGCTGATTTTCAGTCTGCTCTACTCTCATCACTAGGAAGCCTTTGACATGAATGGTCATAAAAAGAAATTAGTCATGTAGATGGGTATATATTTTAATCTCGAACAAAAATACACATTTTTCAGTCTAAACAGTCTAAAACTATAAGATCATAACATCTTATATAGCAGCTGCTATTAACATGCACACTGCAACTTTAATGGATCGAGCTTTAGCCAAAGAGTACTGATACTAAGTGAACGAAAGATCAATTGATTGTCGGTTACTGATGACTTGCTACATTCCTCTTCCATCAACCCATGTGCCTCCACCTACAAACTTGTAATAATACAAACCCTTTTCTATCCACCTTTGACACTGCAATCACAAACTAATCCCAACCTCCCACTGTCCCAACTGCAGCCGTATTTATCCAAACCTCTTGGGAATGGACGCTGTTCAGACCACTGAAATGTTCTGAAAATCCAAACCAAAGATGATCGGCTGTGCTCCAAGACATGCTTCAAAGCCCAGTCATGAATTGAAGTATGTTTTCTTTTTTGCACTTTAGCAATTTTTCTTCGTAAGTGCTATCCAAATGGAGTGACCAGTTCATGCATCACATATCAGGAGGTTTTACTGTACTGCAGAGTCAACATAGTGGGTTTAGGAAATTCCCATGGCAAAGTGCGCGGCTGACAAAAACAAACTGAAGGAGTGACAAGAAAGGCAGCTCATCAGGTCACTGTTGATTTACCACACCAGGGACAGGATAGGGACTCATCCAATTGCTTATTTCCCGAACTCAAGGGTAACCACGGATATCAAGGGTGAGGGGGGCGGGACAGGGTCGGAAAGAGGATGATCGTGGAAAATGCAGAGTTGGGGTCAAGGCTGTGTAGTAGAACTGATGTGGGCACTGACCATGACAGAGCTCCTCAAATACGTGACTTGAAGCCACTTTGTTGATGTCACGGCTTGGATGACAAATTGAATAGGGGGATGGAAGAGAGAAGAAGGGAGGGGAGGACAACAAAGGTGGCTGTCCCCTAATGCTCTTTCTACCTGTCTATATCAGTGCTGAATGGGGGCGTCAAGGGTCGAGGCTCAGTGTTGGATAGATTTCATTAAAGCCCATTGAGGCTAATGAGAAGGAGGGGCCCTGTATGTAACGCCATGTTAGTTGCTATGTTTAAATAAAATGGTTTGTCCTCCTGGAGATGAGAGACCCCAGCTGACGGTTTTGAAATCAGACTGAGATCATCTTTGCTGTGTGAATGTCTATATGATACTCTGACAGAAGCTCACATTGAACAACAGTTTTGAACATGAGAGGGAGAAGCAGCGTCAGGAACCTCTTGACCCATTATAATCTAAGCCAGCACAGACTGTGCAATTTAGCATTACAGTGTGAAAGGCTGAGTGTCATTTGAATTTTCTGATACTAATGCTATTATGATACCCGAGATTTGGTACTGATACAAATATGATACTTTTCTCAATCCTTACTTTGATGATGTGCTTTGTTCATTTAACAAACAGTCAAAACTTGCCAACATATAGATTTGAATTAAGAACTATGTTATCAAAGTATAAGTAATTACTAATCTGACCATTCAATGTGAGCCTTTTGGCACGCGACAGTTTTCTGATGCCCAGCCTTAGTCAAAGTTCTCAGAAGGAGAGAACTCATGAATCTGAAATCTGCCCATGACAATAAACCCTTAACAGCCCTTCATAATCACAACCACAACCACAACCCTGCTGCTGAAGTCCTGACCTGGTCAATAACCTTTCAATGACTTTTAAAAAAAGACCCTTTATATCATGACATAACAGCTACAAAAACAACAGCACTGTGGTACACCACAGGATCTACTCCAAAAGATTATGGAGTCTTTAGAAACCTCTCTAGAATTCTTTTCTAAGATCTCTGTGTGTGCTGTAGTCATGCAAGACAATTTAACTGCAGAAAACGATTGCCCTAGATCACGAATGTGACCAAAGATGATGGATAAGACAGCAGACACTTCGCATGTGTGTGTCTGTCTCCTTGGCAACGTCCAGTTTATTTATAGGGGAAAACACAGATCTTACCCAAAGGCCTCTAGTCCAGCCTAGTTTGTCAAACTGACAGACTGACATGTTATTGTAGCCATGGAGCTCACTCTGTAAGCAGTACTACAGCCATTTGACAAAATATTATACACCGATGGACAAGCAAGTTAATACTGTAGCCCATTAGTAGTTTTCACCTCATCTTTTTGATGACTTGTATAAACTTTCACACTCCATTAATTCAGATGAAGACATGCATACAATGGTACAGGTTAATGCATAGCACACATACATAAAATCAGAGGGCTTGTTGTTTATAACGTAGCTCCACCATCCATCTTAAGTATTGGAGAAATTGTGTGTCAGGTTGTGCTCACAGTAGGGAATGTTTTGCCATAATAGATGAGAAAAGAAAACCTAAATAACTAATTGCAGATAATAACTTCAAAGTAAAGCCATAAATGTAAGCTCTTGCACAATGACATACAGTATGTGCAACAAGAAGCGTATGTGTGGATCAGTACACAAACTCAAATTAATCCTATATGTGATCTAGGTGGAGGTGAGTATTCAGTAAGGTTTGTGAAGAATAGCACTGCAGCCTGGCAGGGGCACAGAGTGTAGTGTGGTGGCACATTTAAATGCAAGAAAGCTATTTTCTTCTCCTTGAGGTTTTCCTAACCTTCTTTTCCCCCTGTTGAGGTCTTTTTCATTTCCATCCTCCCTCTTTTTTTGTCCCACCCTTTTCTCTTTGTGCTTACTGGGGCAGGAGTGGGGCCTACAGAACTGCTGTGCTAAGCTTGAAGTAGCAGAGCCTGGCGTCAGGGAAAAATACAAGCCCAGCTCTCATGCAAAGTGGACACACCAGGAGCTCAGCCCTGCGGCTGTATTTTCTGGACTTTTATCTTCAAGACAAAACTATTTGCAGAGTGGTGTGGATAATACCTTTACCTACATAGCATTGCAGAGTACTTTAGAAGCCACATTATGCAGTAAAAAGGCTCAGGCACATGTTTGTTTTATGACAGAAATGTTCTAGATATCGAATGTACAAGCAGGAACAAGACACAAGGACCACTTTTCCAAGAAGGGAGGAATGAAATTGTAAGGGATTTAGTTTGAAGCCATCTCCCATGACCCACAGGAAATAACTTTGACATTCAATGTAAACAATACCCTAAGAAAATACGCTTCAACCCACTGTCATATTAATGAAGTCAAACTATTAGACTATTGTAAGAAGAAAAAGCTTTTCCCCGTTAGCTTCTGTTGATGCTATTTTAAAGGGAGTAGTTGTCCTTTCATAGTGTTGAAACGCAAAAAATACACCAAGCATGTCAATTTATCAGCCAAATTTAGCTAAAGTTGACACTTGTTTTGTGCTTACCATTTGGAAAAAACTATATAATTCATTTGTATTAACACTTTCTATATACCTCCATCATTTTGAAAATGATCTAATGAGGGTGTAAAAACCTGTTGTGTGTACGATCGGCCCCAGGACTGAGAGGTAACGGGTGCGTGGGGTACGATCCTTCCCTGGCCTCCTGCCTCCGTGCTGGGAGACTGTGAGCGTTTGCCTCGGCGAAGCCCTGGTTCCTCGACTTCTCTAGTGTTAGTTACCACATTGTTGATCCTACGCATGTACACCTGGGACAGGGAGTAACACAAATAACTACATTATTCAGCAATTAAGTAGTTCACTTCTATCTTAAAATCTATAATTCCTTCTGTGTAAGGAATGTACTTAACTCAAGACTTTGTCTGATACTTTTATTTATTATCTCACCTCTGCAGGAGACGGCTTGGCTCCCTTTTGTGCCTCAGCATTTCCAGCAGCTCCTGTTCCGCTGTTTATCGTTTCCTCTGTATCGAAGGTGGTTGCCCGGTAAGCCCTCCATGTCGTTGTGGCTTCTGCTTCATCCTCTGACCCACCATCAGTCATCGTCCGCATACCCCCTCTTCCCCGGCCTTCATCCACTGACGCAGTGCCCCGGTTCCTCCAGGTGCTTCTCACAGTCACATTCTTCAGGTCTGGTAAACTGTCTTCTTGGGAGTACTGGCTTTGTCTTTGGCGTCTCCAGCTAGTGACCGTAGTGGTGCTACTGCTGCTTTCAAAACCCGACTCTGTGTCGTTTAAGTCAGCAGAGGTCGTGTCTGGGGACTGGAGGCTGAAGTTACTGCGTTGGCAGCACAGGTGGCTGGTGGTTGTCTCCACTCTGGAAGTGTTGTGGAGTTTGGACCTTGATGAAGAATCACTGTTGTCGTCCACCCCACAGTCCTGGTCCTGGCACGACCGCAAGGTGATGTCGCTCTTGGGAATGGAGAACTCATACGGGACGGAGATGCTGCCGTGGTGCTCACTGCTGGGGCCTGGCAATAAGTACAATCATATCAAATATTTTCTAAGCAAATCATTTCATAAATGCAACAAGCTGACAATAAGACAGTAATGCAGTATCCTTCATAATATACATTTATTTTAGTAATGCTAATAGAATGGCTCTATGGATGGCATTGTCAGTCTTTTTCTAGTACTTTAGATTTAGACCAAAAACCTGTAAAGCAAATGACATATCTATTGTGCAAAATGCTCCTGGAAATTTTAATTTAATGTTAGCTTGAAAACATGTTAAACATCAGAGCATTAGCATTGTAACATCAGCATTTAGTACAGTACAGCCTCACAAAGCTGCCAACATGGCTCATGTTATAATCCAGTTGCAATTTAAATAAAGTTTTACCTCCATTAAAACATGACAAACATTCTTTATATAAAGCAAATAAAAAATGCCATTTACTTTTGTCATGGTTACATTCATCATTGAAAACTACACTTGCAAATTAAAAGAATGAGAAACTACAAGACTATAGCATAAGGAATTTGAGTTTGAGCATTGCACTTCCAGTTAACATGCAATTTTATAGCTTAGTAAATATACTACTCAATTTCCATAATGGCTCATTGTGTGAACAAAAAGTGTTGAACTATGGGCTTTTCTGACAACAAAGTGCTTCAACATGGTAGAGTTTGAATGGCCACACTACATTACAGTGATGAAAAGTTATTGCTTGTGTGATGATGCCGTCTTTATTGGAAGATTTTATTAAGTTATTGTTACAGATCATTTATGTAAAATGGCAGTGTTCACTGAAGTGAAACTGGTTTGTGAATTGTTATAACCTACCTATGAGGATGTTACTGGTGGAGGTGTGGCGTTCTTTGATCGGAATATGTTCACTGGACACACTGCTGCTGCGACTGCTGGTTCTGGAGGAGCTTGGGTCATTGGGGTAGATGGTTATACTACTGGTCATCTTACTAGTGGTGGTCACAATAGGTTTGGTGGAAATTTTGGGTTTGCCATTTGTAGACAAAGATTCTGAAATCATCACTTCCTTCCTGTCAATCTCGACGATCGCAGGCTTGATGACAGCTTTTGACCTCAGTGCCTCACGTGGGCTGCACACTCGCTGGATCTCGATCCCTGATGCCGTATGCGTGGGACCCTGGTGGCTTCCCTCAGATAGTGGTGTTCTGTTGTGGAGCTCCTCATCAAACGAGCTCCTGGTAGAAGAACCGTCTGAATGCGAGTCATGGACCTGTGAGTATCTGGGATATCTGGAGGTTGCAGTCCTACTGCTCACAGTTGCAGCCGTCATCTCAGTTACAGGCTCTGGTTCAGAGGGCCTTGAACCAGTAGATTCTGTTTCGGAGGCAGATGAATGGCCCTCTGATCCCTGGTCGTTGGGCAGCAGTGGAGTGATGTTGGATCTGTAGGCTGTGTAGGATCCATTGGCTTTGGACAGGGTAGAGGCGACAGATACAGAGACAGATTCCTGAACCTGTTCTGTTGATTCCTGATCTGAAGCAGACGCTGTGTCCTTCTCTAAAACAGAGATACTGTTGATGTTACTGGAACTGTCAGGCACTACATCAGAGTTGTTTGATTCACTATCACTGCCAACATACAATTTTGAAAACTTTTCTACTCTGCTCTTTTTAGTCTCCCCATCAGTCTGCTTGTGAGCTGTCCTCAGTGGCTTCTGGTCATTAGCTGCTGGAGGGTAGCGACTAAGAACAGGCGCTTTTTTAATATCACTAGAAGTTGTGTTTACAGAGCAGAGAGCGGCTCCTCTTGTCTTTTCGTCAGTTCCTCGTCCTGTGTCTCTTATTCCGTTATCAGATGACATCGCAGTAGTTGGGGTTCTGGGTGTCCGTCTACTCTTGTGAGCAGGACTGAGGGCTCTCCTCGCAGACTTAGGAGAGCTCTCCTCTGAGTGGCTAAGCTCTTTCCTCAGCTTGGTCTCTCTCTTATGCTGAGGAGAGAGATCCCTGTTCCTGTGTTTCGGAGAACTCGGTTCTGAGACAGCTGCAGCACTCCTATATTTGGGCTTCTCTTGTTTGAAACCCACCTTCACATTTATATCTTCATTATCAGCTTTGCCATTCTCCAGGACCTTAGCAGGTATATTGGGGCCAATGCCAGTGCTTCCTTTGCCATGTTTATCCACGTTACTGGTTCCATTTCTCCCAGTTCCACCTTTTCCACACAGCTGCGTCCTGAGCTGTTCCACCTGCTCGCTCAGTTGGCGGGCCCGATTTCGTTCCATCTGAAACTTCTCATGAAGTTCCCCATTTTTGGACTCTGAGGTCTTTAGATCCTCCTCCACTATCTCCAGCTGTTTAAGGCGGTTCTTCAACCTCTCTACTTCCTGTGTCAGCTCCTTCACTTTGTTGTCCTCCTCCTGTGAGCCCTCAAGACTGCTGTTCTTCTCATTCTCAGATTTGTTCACAAGACCAATGTTGTCATCAGCAATCTTCATGTAGTCAAGGCTCTTCTTGCGTCCCACCAGTTTACTCGCGAGGAGCCCTGTGGATGAAAGCTCATCCTCAATTCGTGACCTAATTATATCGGCACGACCAGAATCTGCCGACATGCCTAGGCGGTTCTTCTGTTGCTCCAATTTTTCTGTCAGCTTTAGAATGATCTTCTCATCCTCTCTTTGTTTCTCTAGTAGCCTCTTACGCTCACTCATAAAGGTCTGGGTGAATCCTTTGAGTTTCTCAAGCTCCATGGCCAAAGCCTGCTCTGCTCTGTCCAACTTCGTCTCAGACGCCTCCACTTCCTTCAGACGTGCTTTGAGGGTCTCCAACTCAGATGTGAGCTTCTTGGTCAAGTTCTTCTCCTCGTTGAGACTTAAGCAGAGCTGTCTGCAGTCAGACTTGCTTTTCCCAAAAGCTTCTTCCAGTTTCTCCAGTTCGGCCATCCTCCGTTGTAGACGTTCAATCTCAGCCTTTAGCTCCTTTGTAAGGCTTTCCTCCTCTTCCAGTTTCTCTCTGACTGTGCGGCAGAGGTCCTCAGCTTTGCGTACCTCCTCATCCTTACCCTGGATCTTTAGGAGACATTTCCTAAGGACCTCCACATCACCAAGCAGGGACGAGTTGCTGCCTTCTGCCTGTATGATTTTGTCCTGTAGAGAGAGAGTTCAACCAATCATTAATCTATTAATGCAGTGTATTTTAGTTCCACCTCTTTCCACGCATTGCTTTTAAAATGCACAAACAAACATACACACTCTCAGAAGCCACCCAGTACAGACCTGCAGGTCAAGTAGCTCATCCTCAGACTTCTGCAGCTTGTTGGTTGCTTCTTCCAGTTCATCCAGTTTTCGGCCAAGACTCTGTAGCTTGTGCCGCAGGTGGCGATGGGTCATGTCTTTATGGTCAGACATGGCTACCAAATCCTTTGCGTTATATCTGTTGTGGTTTTGTTGTTCAGATTATTTGACAATTCTGTAGCAGGTCCACATTTGTGGGGTAGTGATATCTAGTCCCTTAGGTTGTAGAAGAAACACTCTTTTCTCTCTGCAGTCTTTCTTGTTTTGTTTATGTGTCACTTTAAGACTTTGAAGTTCCTTCAGAGAGGTGTTAAGCAGACCAATCTGTCATCTGTAGGAGGGAGAGAGGAAATAACTCTTAGTCATCCATAATTTGTCAATGACAGTCATTTGCATTCTCAAAAGGTAGCTCAGTAAGTGAGGTAAAAGACTCCATCCTCTAGCACACTGGGACAGTCAATATACTGTATAATTTTACACTTCCATCGAATTGCTGTGACACAAACCATAGAACAAGACTAAAAGAGGCCAAACACCAACGCATGTACAAAAAAACATTCACAAAATGTATAACAATTACAAATATAAACAGGAATTGGTTGGAATATGAGGTTAGTTGACATCCTGTCATTCATAAAAATATGAATGCCATTCATCATTATGACAATCAAGTATGCATTAAGTGGATGTATTTCACCTTGCCTGTCCTTTGTAGGAAATTGGCGCACACACACGCACGCATGCACGCACGCACACACACGCACGCACGCACACACTCTTTGTCATCTCCCTGTGATTATATCCAACATCAATTGCCTGCTAGCTTCTGCTGACAGCAGCATATCTCAATAACACCAGTCGCCTTCATATGCCACTATCTGCACTCATATACAGCAATCTCCGTGGCAACCACAACATCACAGGTCCATCATAACACTACACAATTCATGGTCACTTGGGACGGATGTAATAATAAAAGAGAAGTGTTTCACTCTGCGACACAGACTATTAAGCAAAAATAGATAAGCTCTGACACAAGATCAGTCATTAAAGACATCTCATAATTGTAAATAAGGGCATTGGAGCTGTTTAGCTTTAGTTCGTCCTTTGCCTTGTTTGTTGGCATGGCCATGTCAGAAGTTGGATTATATGTATGCTTCTACAGCCATTACAGTGTGCTAGTAACCATCTGTGGACCAAGCATGGCTTTATGTGACGAGAACAGAGATTATTAGCACACCACAGTATGCCTGTCAGCATGGCATCCATAAATCTAATAGCTGATTCTTCTGTCTCATGCATGATTCAGGTAGCGGGCTTTCCTACTCCTTCTAAATCCTATTATTCCCCTTCCCCCCGTCATTCTGCCTAGCATCCCCCACTGACCGCAAAGGAAAAATCGACCTGAGGGTAGGACATAACATCTGCACACATCATCACTTATCGACCCCCTGACAACCAGATCCATGCCTCCCCTTTCCCCTTGTCTACAGTCCATGTTCAAAGATTGCCTTTCTGAATCTAAAAACCACTACTTTAAAGACTACTGTAGTTTTCTTTAACATTAAATAACTTTTACTGCTGTAAAAACATCAAGCAATGCAGTAAATTTACTTTTATCTGCGTGAACTATGTGCATCCATGGTATACAACAAGGTATAACTTGCCATTATGGTTTACACCAGCATAGTTTCATATATTCTCTATCGTTTCATTTAGTACAAAAATCCCAAACCACTCTTCCCACAATTCATTAACTGTCTTGTTGAACATAAACCGAGGCAATACGCTTTGAAAGTCAATATGGCAACGATTACTTTATGAAAAAGCACAATGTGAACTCAAAGCGTTTAGCAGTAACGTTTTAATTACTCTTTACTTTCATGAGGTCTAGTGGTTTGGTAATCTTCTCAGTGAAGTACAAGACTTAAATGAAATACTGCAAAGTGCATGTACTGGAGAGGGGGTAGGGAAAAAGAAAAATGAGGGAAAATGTTGGAGAGAAAACTGCTAGTCTAGCTGTCCACTTGAATGTCAAAACACCTTAGTCAAAGTCATTTTGTTTTGCATTAGCTTGGCCCAGCTGTGGCTTGTTAGGTAATTTGTATACCAATTTTTCTTGTTGTGATCAAGATCTGACATGACTGATCCTGTTCCAGTGGAGAAAAATCCCTATATATCCATTAAAAGCAGAGAGCACTAACTCAAAACAACAACATTTAAATAGCTAGAGTTCAGTTCTTCATGACATCTCTTCACACTGTACTATGCAGTTCAGGGAAAATGTAACCATTGAAAAAGTTAAGAGAAAAATCTTTAAACTATTCCTTGGACCCTAAAATGAGATGGTAATTTGTCCTGACCCACTCAACATATTTTAGGATTGAGTTTTTGGCGATTTCTTAATTTCAACAACTCAGAGCAGCTTTGGTTGAGCCTCATCCTGGTTAATAATGGTGTTTCGCTAGGACCAGCTACCCCCGTCTTGGCAGGCTGCCTACCTCTCCTTTCGTTCTCCCTTTATTTCTTTGCCAGCTCTTTTCCTCCCTCCCTCATCTGTCCCCTCCATCTCTCAGACACGCACGCCAGCACGGCCAAGTGGGCTCTTTTAAGGGGCGGCGGTGCGTGCAAAGCCACTCTGGCAAGGGCCCGCCCCTGCCAAACCAATCAACATACCTGATTCACTTATCGCAGGGCTGGGGACTCATTAGCTACATTTGGGACAAGACAGAAGGGAATAAGAAGGGTGGTGGGTGAGATGGAAAGGAGGAGAGAAGAAACCAGAAGATGCAGGGCGGAAAGGGAAGGGCATAAGATTAGAGCTGAAAAAATGATGGAGGAGTGTAGGACATCAGTATTTAGTCTTAGACCATGAATTCCTTCAGTTTATGACCATGACCCACATAGATAAGCGGTCATAAACCAAAATATGTCTGTATTCCTTTGATTTTCTATACCCACTCATGATTCAGGAGAATATTTCTAAGTTTATCATTAATCTATTTATCTTTAAGACTGTGACACAAAAAGCAACAAGACCTGAAAACAAGAAGGAGGAAGGGAATAGAGGGAAGGAAGCATAGCAGGAGGGGAGTTGCTGGGGTATTCTGAACTCTGCTCAAATTCAACATTCCCCTGTTCTCTGTGTTGTTTGACAATTATGGTAAACCTGGAGAGGGGTAGGAGCTGTGAGGCAGGGAAACTGACCCCTTTTATGCAGACACATTCCTAATGACAGACTAACCAGGGCACTGCCAGTCCCTCTGCTCAGGCTCTCCCAAGCCTTCTCTCTGCAGAGGCCCATTCCCAACCAGGGCATTGTCTGGGTTTTTATGGCCAGGGCCCAGTGAGTATATAAAATGTTTCTACGGTTTTGCTTTATTCTGCTCTAAGCATCAGATGGATCAGGACAATATGGAGTCCAGATTTCTTTACAGATTCCAGTGATCTCCAGTGTCTTTGCCAGGGTGTTACTGTCCCGACTGTTTGGCAAACCTGTGTGAAAATTGTGACTATTTGACCAAAGTCTGAAAGCACGATGGTATTCATCTAAGCTTATACAGCACGTGTAACAAAACTCACAACCCCATATAAATTATAGAGAACACTGAACGGCTTAAACCAAGCTGTGGGTGACTACGCTGTATGACCTTCCGCTTCGCGAAATCAGGGAAGGAAGTTCCCTACTTGACCTTTCCCTCACTTCTGCACTCCTACTGTCGTTGTTACAAGAAGCAGGGCACTGAGACTGTTCTGATCTGCAGCAAGAGGGTAGTCTACCAGAGTACAGTAAGCTTGAGATGACCTCTAACCACAGAGCCTCATTGACTTTTTTAGGTAGAGAGTGAAGACTGAAAGAGGGTGAACGCAAGGTAGATTAAGAAACATTACCAATAGCAAAATGGGGAAAACGAGAAACATAAAGACATCCATCCAGTCAAAGCAGGCCGCTGCCCTGGGGCCTCAGACCCTCAGGGGTCGCCAATGGCTCCAGATTCACCATGTGGCAATTTAATGAATTGAAAATGTTGTTAATAATGTAGGCACCATTAAAGCACATTAACAATGGAAATAATAGGAACCTTAAGACAATGCCTGCATTACAATCACATTCATTAAAATCCAGTTTCAAGGCCTTAATTATTTTTGAATCAATTGTGCTGACATAGTGCATTTAATTTAAATAACGTGTGCTTAATTAAGTTACAACAAAGCAAGTACCAATTACTAACTAATACTTACTGTGCAGACAGCAGGAGAGGAGACCTAAACATAAATGAGAGTTTGTGAGAGTGCGTGAGCGGGTTACACGCCTAAGTGTTTCACGTCTAAATAGAGAAACTGAGACTGACATGTGTGGAAAGACAGATAAAGATGCAGTGGG
>JAVQJL010061743.1:0-16936 GCA_036024295.1 Nannoperca obscura | reverse complement strand
TATTTATTGTTAATACTATTTTTGGTGCATTTAATGGCATATCAATTCATTTATTGACTCATTTATTCATTTATTGTTAATTATGGCAGTTTTGGTCCTCCATAAATGTTAAACCTCTACAGGTTTTTAGCCTTAGCTTAACAGGGATGCTAATGCTAATTACCATCTAAATAGCAATAATTATTAGTCTGCATCAAAATGAAGAGCAGTGTTAGCAGTGTTTGCTTGCTCCTGTTGGCTAGAGTGAACACAGAGAAAGAAAGTAAGATCACTTCCATTTATTTAGAAGATAGTTGATTCATTCAGAATTACTGTTGTTGCTCTAGCTAACAGGTGCTTGTCAGTTTCCCAAAATAGGAGACGAGAGGAGATGTTCACAAAGAAGAATTACAACTCCTGTACTCACACTAAGAGATTTGACTCCTTAAATTATGTGTAAAAACTAGGGTTGTCAACGTTAACGCGTTAACGCTCGAGATTAATCTGGAAATATTAACGCGATTACGTTTAACGCTAATTAATCGTATTACCAAGTTTGACCCCAATTTTCTCCCATAATTCCAGCACAAACTGTTACCTGACTCAATTACTAAAAGCCGCGGTGAACGCAGATAGTACGATGACTGAGGAGACACTCGCCAGTGTGAACGGCAAATTTCGTTTTAAAAAGCTTCCAAATGGAAGTTTTGATAAAACCAAAGTTGTGTGCACATATTGCAGCGATGAACCGTCTTTCCACCGAAGCACAAGTCTGAAGTACCATCTACGGGCAAAGCACATCTTTGCCGTTGTTAAGTATTTTAAACGTGTTACTCATGATTAATCACAGCCTGTTATTGTGATTAACTCTAACTTTTTTTTTATCAATTGACACCACTAATTATAATATGATCCATTTCAACAATAGCATAAACTACAGCTGTTCAGCAAAAGTATTTTAGACAGTGTCAAGCAGGAGCAGTGGAGACATTTGACAACAACATTATTATTATTACTTCAAACACAGTTAACTGTCAAAAACAGCATTTGCCTCCTGAATGTATGTATGTTTGTATGTATAAAAACCTCAGATATTATAGATGACAATAGTATTTGTCATGATTCAAGTCACCAGTCAGACTGGTCCTCCTGGGTAACTGAGGCTGAAAGGAGCTCCTAACTTTAGAATCCACAGAGATCCCTTTCTAAAGGGATTCCAATGTCATCACTTACATGTGCGGTCGGTATGAACAGGAGCGACGCTTGCAATGCACACATGGGTATTTGAGTGTTGGATTATGATGTGAATTGTTTGGGTAAGAATAATAATCCACCCTGACTTTTGTTGTGTCTCGCTCAGCTTTGATGACCACGACCCTGCAGTGATCCACGAGAACGCAGCGCAGGTAGAGGCGCTGGTTCCTATTCGTCTAGACATGGAGATAGATGGACAGAAACTGCGAGATGCATTCACGTGGAACATGAATGGTATATATAAATTTAATACATTTACTTGCTTACTGACATACAGTATTGTTGCCTGTCTTCATTTTTGTGCTGTGTCATGTTTGATCATTTTGTCTAACACCCCCCCCGCCCCCCCCTCAGAGAAACTGATGACCCCTGAGATGTTTGCAGAGATTCTATGTGATGACCTGGACCTGAATCCTCTGGCCTTCGTCCCTGCCATTGCCTCAGCCATTCGTCAGCAGATTGAGTCCTACCCTACTGACAGCATACTAGAAGAGCAGGCCGACCAGAGAGTCATCATCAAGGTGGGTGCTGAACCAAAGCAACACACTTCCATTGGGAACATCAGCCTGCTTTACAGCTTTGGTTTGTTCTTCTTTTGTAGAACATTAAGTAAACATTGTATGAACACAAACACCTTTCAAACCTGGAGAAAACGAACAAGCAAAATATTAAACAATAGGAGACACTGGCATGTGTTTCTGATGCACACAAAGTCTGCTCTGAAAGTTTCCGCAATGCTTTGACTTTTAGTCCAAAATTAAGCCTCAGAGGGAAAACCCCAAGATCCAGAGAATGGAAATGATTTACGTCTTTGTTCGCACAAGATCTCCAGCACTCAGTCTGACTTGAATTACGTCTTTTGGGCAATGAATAACAGGCTTCCAGCTAAATGGCCCTTTTATAAGGTCCATCCTCGTACACAAATATTTGGAGTAGCTCATTTTCTGCCGTCGCATTTCTTTCAATATTATCTCAGAGGCATCAGGTGCATCCATAGATCCTGACTCTACAACAGGCCAAACTACAACAAGTCACTTCCTGTTGTGCTTAGAACACCTGCATGCAGCTGTTCCTTTATTTTACACAGTATCTTTAGCCTCTTACCCACGTCCCATGATCAGGAACATTTCCTGCATAGGGTCGTGTGTGAATAGGAGCAGGGATCGATGTTCAGGGAGATCCAATTTCCCTCCTGATCACCTGGAAACATTTGAGGGGAAATGCCGGTACAGCTGTGTGTGAATGAAAGCAGTACTTATGCCTCTTACACAGGTCTTTGTAATCAAGCCACTCCATTAGTTTTCTTCCATTGATGGAAGAATGTTGTGCCCTCTCCAGAAAGTGACTGGAATGAGATGTGAAACCACTGTAATGTTACACACGGGAGAATCAAAGCTCCATACTCCTCCTGTAGGATGATGTTGGTAAAAAACATTGGAGAGTAATACGTTTGTGTATTTCTCAGCTGAACATCCACGTGGGGAACATCTCTCTGGTGGACCAGTTTGAGTGGGACATGTCAGAGAAGGAAAACTCGCCAGAGTCGTTTGCACTGAAGCTTTGCTCTGAGCTCGGTCTGGGCGGAGAGTTTGTCACCACTATTGCATACAGCATTCGCGGTCAGCTCAGCTGGCACCAGAGGACCTATGCCTTCAGGTAACTCTCATACTCACTTTAACAGGGCTGTTCAAAGCAATGGCTACGGTCTAAACACAGTTTTATTAAGGCCGATACTGGACATAGTCAAAGAGTTTGACTTACCCACATTTATTTGTCACTTATCTGACAGTTTTATGCACTGATGCTTGGGTGTATTATGGTGGACTGATAATGCCATGCTTGTAATTTGCCCACAGTGAGAACCCACTCCCCACAGTGGAGATTGCCATCCGCAACACGGGTGATGCAGACCAGTGGTGCCCCCTGCTGGAGACTCTCACGGATGCCGAAATGGAGAAGAAGATCAGAGACCAAGACAGGAACACAAGGTGAGTCACATGCAGATAGAACATATACATCCACTCCACTGTACCTGCTGCTGCCGCGACCTGATGTTTCCTGGGCTAACACTTACAAGAAGGCTAAACAAGGGTAAAATGACATTTGAAAAAATTAGATGTCATTTTATGGAAGACCTAATTGCTGGTGCTGTAGTAGACCTTCTTAATAAATCAGCTAAATGGCAGAGTCAATTAAACAGTGCAACAAACAAGCAGAATGACAAATTAGCAAGGTGCAAGTTAATTAACCACAGTGGCGCGCTGCAGAAAGCAGCTTTAACTGTGAGATATAGAGGCGTTTGTCTTTGTATAGAGGCCTTGTTCAGTCAACTCTATGTTAAAGAATAGGCTCACATATTTCCCAGTCTAAAAACCATACAGACATGCCCATATGTGTAATGCAAAGTTTTTTTGGAGGCTGTAATTGTTGCTGTTGAGATTTCTTCCTACAACAGTTTCCACAGTGTTGATGGGGACAAAATCCACAGTCTTCAATCTGTGAAATACCTATTCTAAAGCTGAGTAGACGCAGTGCGTTTTTATTAATCTTGTATTTTATTTTAACTCACAGCACACGTTTCAATCTGCCTTTCTGCACAGCCAGAACCTGCTCGTACTGTACAGTGTTTAACCAAAGAGAAATAATTTAACGCATAACTGAATATTAACAAGGAGTCAAGTGTGCGTATTAGTGGAATCAATAGTGCGAGAAAGTGTGTGGCTGCTTTTATATCACCAGGTGTTACAGTTACACTAATAAAACAGTACAATGCATTGAAATACAAAGACACTGCTGAATAATAACAGCAGGGGTCATAATAAATAAAGCTTATTCAAACACCACCAACACATCCTCAACACTGCTGACAATATATGAAACGAGGACAAAAAGAAAATCTGGACAGTATGGTCCATCTGATCTGTAGCCAAGTTAAGCAAGACAGACAACAAAATTATCGGACCTGCCAGAAATCCAACCAATTGTCTAACTGCCTGATCTCTGATTGTTCAGGTGCAGATTTTCTACTTTCTGTATGTCGTACTTTCTGTAGTCCTAAATGATACGTGAATTAGATGTTTAATATACTGTGTGTATATGTAAAGATCAAATATATAAGACATAAGTATTTTGCTTAAAGGTCTTGGAACCTCACAGTCTGACCAGTAATAATGATTGTGTTGATTTTCAGTTGAAATGTTGTCAGAGTTTAAACTTTGTGTTGTGTTAATTATTGACTCCAACTCTGATTCTTTCACTGTTTTTAAAGGTAAATGTGCATATAATACTTGAATTCACATGCCTTTTGTTCATCTGTTGCCACAGTATATTCTACTGTTTATTATTTCTTTTTCTATAACTTTATTGAGCATTGTAACTGTATCAAAAAGCAATTTCCCTTCTGGGATTAATAAAGTATTTCTGATTCTGATGGTGGATAGTAATAGTGTCAGAGCTGCAGTGTTGTTTCATTCATTATGCAAGCACTTAACTCAGAGTCAACATTCTTCTGCTTCTGGAACAGACATTCATGTGTGTTTATTTATTTATGTCATATTAATCTAAACTAACATGACGATCCTGAGCTCAGATCATTCCTCCAGTTGTTGCAATTATTGTTGAAATGATGTGATGATGATCAATGTGTTCCTGCAGGCGCATGAGACGACTGGCCAACACCGCTCCTTCCTGGTAGAAAGAGACCCGGAGCTGCGTCAGATGGTGTGTCCTTTGGGGACTGTTACTCTCTGTTACTCTGAAATATCAAGTAAATACACACAGTGTTACACACGCACACACACGTCACCCGTAAAGCATTGAAAAGCATCTGGACGTTCCTGTAAGCACTCAGACGCGTGGGCAGTCCTCTTGGACACCTCACTGACTGAACACAGGCATTCCTCTACACACACACTCTGTTTCACTCTGCCTTTAGCACATCAGTCGCGGTGACAGTCCACTGTTAGCTAGTGTTTGTCAGTGAAGGACACATCACGCCATGTAACACTCACACCTGGCAGGTCAGAACACTTGGCCTTACAGTTTAATGTATCTGTATGTATGAATGGCTGGTGAAACGACACCATTAGTTTGTGGCGTTACACTAATCTGGACAGCATTTTAGAGCATCATCAGGGCAACTCTTACAGTTGTTATTTAAAGGAGAAGCACAGGTGGAACTAGTAACATTCAACATTGGACTGGCAGAGCTTAAATGGAATGAAGTCGTTGGTAACATTAATGGCACCTGTGCTTTTCCCACAGTGACCTGTGAAAGGCTTCATTTCCACTTGTCATTTCAAGTGTGTCGTATCAAATCCAGATGAGATTTGGATGCATTTACACTCGTCGTTTCATTCAAGATGCATGGAATGACTCTGTGTAAATGGGCTCGGAGTATTTACTTGTTCCAGCTTCTCGAATAAAAGGATTTGCTGCTCATCTTTGTCATATATTTTAACAAACGGAATATCTTTGGGTTTAAGTCTGCTGTCGGACAAAACAACCCACTATAAGATGTCACCATGGGGTCTGGGAAAATGTGATGTGACTATACAATTCAATCTGGCCTTGCACATCAAACCGTTGTCTGTGGACGATAGCGCAGAACTAGTCCGTAATGCCCCGTGTGTAGAGTTTCAACATTTGCGACTTTGGTGACCGATAGTGGGAGGACCAAAAACTGACATTTAAAAACTTGGTAAACAAATTTGTACAATCAAACACAAACTATTATGCTATCAAAATCATTTGAACACTAAGGAAGCCAAGAACAGCCATGCTTGCAATTATTTTTTTAATGCTGTTATCTCAACCCATCTCAACCCATTATCATGATAAAAACGATAATTTCCTCATATTAGCGTGCTTATGTTTATCACAGATCAGGAGTGCCATGGCAGCATGCTGTAGCAACTGATTTAAGCTGAAAATGGCAGATCAAGGAGTAACGCATGAGACTGTAGGTCAATCAAGGTCTAACACAAGCAGAAATTGCATTGTGTCTCTGTTAGAGATAGCATTCAGATCAGTCCTACGAGATAAATTAACTTGTGATCTCGAGATAACAGCATTTAAAAAAACTATTGCAAACACAGCCGTTTTCAGCTTCTGTAGAAAGCTGTAGTATTGACCTAAAGAATTCCTACATATAAGTGCTTCAGTAAATGTTAGTAAGCCACCCTAAAGTGTTTTGGCAACTTCTTCGTACTGTGGCTGTTGATAGTGTTTTACCTGACTGAAATGACCAGTGTGCATGTGCAACTACAGCAGTCCCTGGTAATGTTGCTGCTGTCCAGACAGGCCTGCAGACCTCCGATCTGTCAAGTGTTTGCAGCCAATCAGAGAGTTGGTTTGATTTTAGCATGTAGACTCTGTTCTGTTCTGATCTTGGTTATGTGCACCAGTGTTCATCTGCATGCTAAAACATAGGTAGTTCATACTGTACCCAGTGCATGAGGGACTAATCGTTCCCACTGTTACTTCTGTTTGCACTGTGCCTCACATTGCATCAGTGTCAGCAGACTGGAGCCTCTATTTTACTGGGAGTGTTTCTGGGTAGTGGGGGGGGCAAGCTGACAAGAACCAATGGTGTCTTTTTAAAGTGAAGATTTTCAACTTGAACATACTCATTGAGAATGATGTTAACATATGTACTGTTGCTTCTTGTTCTCTTCTTTTGTAAAATTACTTTACCTTTGTAGTGGACTTGTTTTTTATACGAAGAAATAACAATAAAGAAAACTTGTTGGAAATGTGGTTTTAATTTAGATACTTTATTTTCTCCCAACCATGACATGGATAACTTTGCATAGAAGGTGCAGGTGCAAATAAGTCAAATAGAATTACTACAGGTCGTCCAGCTCTGGTGTCCGTCCCCTCGCATCCTTTATTGAATACTATGATCAATTTAATTGTTTCATTAGTTACTAAAGAACCAGACATCCCATCTCTAATTTGATTAGTGGATAGGTGCAACTGATGTATTGTTCCTGCATCAAACATCAGCATGTTACAACAAAACTTAATTGATTACATTTCTTTTGTTCTTGTGTGTTGGATCTGGAATGTGGGAGTATTGGACTAGTTGGCCCCAGGCTCTGGTAAATCAGCAATTGTCACTTAACTTTCCATTAATGTCATCCTTACGTGCTGGCATGTTATGTTTTGAGCCCGAGGTCACGCTAAAGACGGACTGTTTGGGGAAAGTTTACTCTTGAGTCTTAGGGACCATGTGTGCAACACTTCAATGAAGGTCAATTCTTTTCTCAATGAAAGATGTGAAATTGTTATTATAGTAACTGTTTCCTTCTCACATATAAAATACAATAAATCAATAAATAACAAATAATAAGAGGCTCATTCTGTTAGATTTAAGTTCTGTGTTTGACACAAATAATCCTTTGATTGGAGGTATCTCATGTTCCATTCAGTTTCACTGTTTCACTGTTTAGGAACAGAGTATCACAATTAGTGTTTACATTACATTTAGGCATTTAGCAGACGCTTTTATCCAAAGCGACTTCCAAATAAGAGCTTTACATAAAGTGCAAGAGCATTAAATCTAAGAACAGATTATCTTTGTACATTATCAAATACAATACATTCAAACTAAAATGCAATTCCATTATAATAATGTACAATATGCTAAACTTTATAGAAAGTAACATAATTTAGGTGCTGTTGTATTCCTGGAACAAATGAGTCTTTAGTCTTTTCTTGAAAGTGGCCTGACAGGTTGTTTCTCTGATGGATGTGGGGAGATGGTTCCACCACTGGGGGGCCAGAGAGGAGAAAAGTCTTGATTGTGAGAGAGAGATCGAACCACCAGGCGGTTCTCTGAGGCAGACGGACGGGGGTGTAAATTATGTTTAATGAGTGACTCGTGACCAGCGTGTTCACAACTACACTGATACTCGGGGCATTTGACTCTTGTTTAATGGTGCTGCCTGGATGCCAAATATCAGAGGGTTTACAAATAATAAATGCAATGCAACTCTGTGAACATGTGCAGGCCTGCTGAGCCTCAGGGAGAGTTCCTGCTGCTCAGAATGCAGACAGCACATTTCTCTTTAAGTGTACTTCTCACCACAAATATGAAGCCCAGTCTGCTTTCAAGGGATTTATGGAGATGAAGAAAAGTGTGTTGGATTGATTTTGAATTTAACAGTGCATTAAGTTTTTGCAGTTTTTATGCCGTTACACAAACCTGCACACAGCAGCAATTGAATGGGCAAATACATTCTAAAATAGGGGTTTTTAAAGTGTGACAATAGCCCAGACAACCGTGCCCTTTCAACACCCCCAATACCCAGGATGTTTAATGTTGCCATTAGCCACATTTTGGCTAACTGGCACAGATTTTGATTGTTAATGCAGATTGCAGCAGTTTAAGATACTTTAAAGGGAAACTGGTATTTTTAAACCTGGGCCCTTTTTTTCTTTTTCTTTTAAACAAATTTTGGGGTCTTCCTGCAACAACTCAACCTCTTTCAAGATTTCAGAGTGAGACTTTTCTGTGAGTGAGATTTTTTGTTTCTGGTTAAACAAAAAGGATCTTAGTCTTTAACAAACGATCGGTCTCTGCAGGGATTCTTTCCATAATGTTGTCAGACACTTAAAATAAGTCTAAGCCTGTCAGTGGCAAAAACAAACACTTTTGGTGGACAGACTTTTCATAGGGGCGCAATTTCCCACAAGGATTATGTTGCAGCCCGTTCGTGGATGCCAGCGGAGGCGATCTACTGCACCAATTCCCAAAGTTTTGGTAACTATTAGTGATTTCAACACCCACATTTGTAAAGAATAGGGCCCTGGTTTAGAAATCCCTGAGTTTCTCTACTTGCCTCCATGAGTTGAGTGGCTACCTGCAGCAGTGGCTGTGACAAACTACAATAACCAAACTTCTCATTGCTTTCAGAACAGCTGCATGTACCTGCGTCTCTCCCTGCACGCCTCTGCTTCATTCCTTTGAAAACTCTTGCTCTAAATGAAAATTGCTAGCATGGACTATATTAGCACAAAAATAGGGAAAAAATACAATTTTTTGGTTTTATTGTAAACGAAAAACAGATTTATTCACATAAGAAATACATATTTTTACTGAAGCTATTGAATATAAAAGGCAAACAGATCAGTATATGTAAGATGTGTGCATTAAAACACTGGTGTCAGGACACGCTGACACACCATAGTGTGTTTTACAAGTCAAGACAGTAATCAGTGTCCTGCACTGATTAGAAACAGTAACACCTTGAATACAAATGAACACATTTATTATCCATAAAAATGTAATTTCTCTGATTAGAACAGAAACACACGATTTATGTCAAAGCACATTATTTTATCAGCCAAGTATAAAATGTTTTTTATTTTCTGATAATACCGTCCCAGAGCTTTTCTTATGAAGGTACATTAACTATCCGAGAACAGAACCAGAGCTCTTCAACAGATAATGAGGATAATTGTCTGCCTCTATAAAGATGCACCAATTGAATTGATTGAATTGAGTAGATTGACTAGTAGAATATATGCGGTACTGGTTTATCATGCCTACAGAATTTTAAATAGCATCTTAGATATTCAAAGGTGTAGCACACTGCTTCATTCATTCTGCAGTGAATTGAGAGAAATCAGTGTGACCAAATTGACCTAAAGTTGATTTTTAATAATACCGACTGTAAACAAATATTCTCCTGTTTTGTGACATAAAGTGGTCACCTACAACACACAAACGCCAAAGCAACACAACTCTTTACCACAGTCAGTGCCAGGATAACTATTTATCTATCGTCATACTAAATACTATACTAGAAGGTTTTTGTGAATTTATCTTATTACAATGCTGCCTGGATCGGCATAAATGAGTAATTTCCTGACTGGTCCTAATAGTTCTAGTTGAGAAATATTTAGCCTCACAAAATTCAGACAGTCCCTTTCTGTTTTGCTTTCAGCCAAATGGTCTGTGGTTGAAGTGACTACAGGAGGCTGCAAGTACAAGAACCTAATGATGAAAATCAAAGGAAACCAAGGAAGCAGCCAAAGCACGAATGAGAATAAAATGATTTGGACGTTGAAATAAAGGCCAAGATTTGTACATATGTAAGGCAAAGCAGAGGTAAGATGTGTGAAGTGTGTGAACAACGGAACAGTAAACCAAGGTGGAAGCTAGCATCCAGGTGGCGCTGAGGAACAAGACTGAAGATGGACGACCGAAGCTTCTGCAAAGATGCACGTAAACGTCTTCGCGGACCTACGCAGAGAGAGGTGTTATGGGTAAACGTATGGTCCCAGATCCTCACGGAGAACGCTGCACACGCACACCTCCCAAATGTCAATGCGTAGTGCAGACCTGAACCTCAAACAAGCCGTTCTCGGTTATCTTTCACAGTGTGGGTGTACATTTCAGAATCTTACTGCCACGAGCGATCTAGCAGAGCAGGAGAAGCTAAATTCCTCTTGAATGCACCTAATATGGTGGCCGTCTTTTTGGTTTCTTCACCTTGTTTTCTAAATGTGACACTTGTTATACCCCAATTGTTCAATCAACCCATTTCATTCAAAACCACAAAATGTCAACCTGCTAGTGGTGCTAGATGAAAAGTCAGGGGATCTTCAGACACGGAGGATGGTGCTTGGTTCTCCCATGGCTTGTTAATGTGAGCCACTGATAAGCATACACAGGAATCAGCTGTTGTGTGAACCCCTCTGCTTCACTGTGAGGACATGACCTCCGTAGGACTCCAGATGTGTATTCTCATCTGGAATTGATCAAATCATTCCTGGCCATGCAAAAGGAAGCAGATACTTACTGAAATCTGGAAACTATGTAGATGTACTTTAAAATTCAAATTGTTTTCTAAAAATGATTTGGTTGCAGCAGGCAATGACTCTGGCAAGAGAGATGTCATCTTAATGAAATACATTTAAAAAACTTATTTAGACAGAAAGGCAGAGCAGCTGAAGAAATCCATGCCGATGCTGCGGGGGTAGCCTTCTATCACCTTCAACGCCACAGGGTCAAACTTCCAGTAGTGCGGCCCACTCAGAAAATTGGCGTAGCCTGTCAGAGGGCGAGATAATGCAACAGTCAGCTGTGGACCTTTCCCAGTCAAAATGTAGCTTTTTCCCCGTCCCAGTCCTCACCATATCTGTCCCGGAAGGCTGCATCAATATGGCTGGGCATTCCTCCCCACTTGTGCATGCTGCGAGGATGGATGTCATCGACTTGATTCTGCTGAGGACTGAAGAGCCAGTAGGAAGCAGACTTAAAGAGGTAGACTTTCTCCATGCGGCCCTCCTCCCACTTCAAAGCTGCTTGGATATCTGTTACAGGAAGACCCAGCTGCCGCACTGAATCTGGTCCTGTGATCTTCCTCTCAGCGTCGAACACCCAGTAGCGGTCACCTGTCATGGTAAAAAGGTAGAAACAAAACCCCGAAAGTTAGTCCTTGTTTACCTGGACCTAGTATGTTATGGACTACTGTTATATATTTGTTTTACTCATATCCTGATTCAAGACAAACCATTTAAAGATAATACCTAAGTAAAAGATTTGGCATCTCCTTCATAATTTTTTTTGCATTATTTGTATTGGAGCCATGTTTTTGCACACTGGGATTTGACACAGTGGATTCTAATTTGACTGATTCTTGTTATTTCAGCTTCTCTACATTTAGTCTTTTGTTGCCACAACCTGATCTAGCTCAAAGAACCTTCATGTATTTAAAGAGTAATTTAAAACAGACAGAAAAGCAATGTTTGATTGCCCTCTCTGATGCACATTTTCAGGTCACCACACCTAGCCCCACTGATGGGTAAGGTTGCATGTGGTCAAAGGTTCAATTCAATTAAATTCAATTTCAATTAAATTCAAAAAAACGTATTTAGACAGAAAGGCAGAGCAGCTGAAGAAATCCATGCCGATGCTGCGGGGGTAGCCTTCTATCACCTTCAACGCCACAGTAAAGGTGTGCTCATGCTTTTTTTTTAATAGGTTCTGATTTCATGCAGAAGTAAACAAAAGCAGGATCTCTTATTTTTAGCTGACGACCCTTAATTTGATGGTCTGAAATGACACCTACCACTAGTAGATTTGATCAGCTGACTCATTTTAAACTTAAATCTTAGGTCTAAAAGTCTTAAATCTGCACTACATTGGTACATACATGATAATATTCTAAAAGACTTAAAGCTGGGGAAAAAATAGTCAGCAACTTCACCACTGTTGCCTTTTGCTTTATTGTTTCATATCTTCACTATCACTAAAAGTGCTTTGGGAACCGTGAAGGTTGAAAAAAACGCTATATAAGTAAAATCTGTTTACTATTTACTTGAATAAGAGGAAAGACTTTGATGAGGAGGACTAACCATTGAGTTTGGGAAATGTAACAGATAACATGATTGGCCGAGGTTGCTGCAGTATAAACTTTCTAAATCCAATAAAGAGTAAGACAGAGCTGCTGATGTTAGATAGACGACTTCTGAACGGGGCTTTGTGTAACATAGCCTGTTACCACACGAGGTAGGTCTTTGGAAGTAATGCTTTGTTACTACTGTAGGTAATAAGATAGTTACCTACAGGTACTAATGCTAATGTTTGCAGCTTCCATTAGAGCAGATACATGTAATGTTTAATCCATTCTTTACACTCTTGCTTTGGTTTGGTTTTGGAAAAGAAAAAAAAGACATCACCCTCCAGACTCTTGAGATAGTGAGTATAGTGAGCTCTTACTACAGTCCCACGCACACCACTTCAACATGTGGAGAAATCACATTCACATCAGCTTTATCTCTTACTTAAGTGCTTTAATTTCTTTATTCTTTAACTGAGAGTTTATCTGCTTTCAGTGATTATACTCCAACATCTCAACTCTTATACTTATACTCTAATACTAAACTTGTAGTATTTCAACAGTTCTTTGAGCTGCGAGCACACATGCATTTTCATCAGAAAATGAAGCCATTGCTTCTGTGTTATCACCGACCTTGGAAGAACCAGATGTTGCCAGACTTGTCTTCATACGCAGCATCGATGTGGTCGGGAAAGCCTCTCCAGTGGCGTGACGATAAGGCTGGATAGCCAGCTTGTAGCTGCCCATCACGGATACGCCAAACATATCGAGACTTAAAGAAGAACAGCTCTCCCCTGATCATGGACACAGCATCAAAGTTTGTCCTGCAGGCGTCCGGCTGGGGTACAACCACACACACAGCATAACATACAAGGCTGGGGAAATCTTCAAATACAGTACATGTAGCTTTGAGGTCCATTCTCAGTAAAGTCTCACCATTCCAATATCAATCTCATTGGTCTCCGTCATGTCCGGCGGCACGTGACGAGGGGGGCCATACAGATACTGGATGCCTCTCTTGTCATCCTCGCTCAGCTGCAGAGGGTAAAGGTCGCTGTAGAAAGGACACATCACAGCATCAGGCTCCAGGGAGTGCTGCAGGCCCAGGACATGGCCAAACTCATGAGCTGCCACCTGTAGAAGATCGGTGCCTAAAAAGGATAGCAAAGACAATGGGACAGGGACACTACTAAAATGAGTCACTGAATGTGTTACTCTTTAGTGGAATTACATGAGGTGCAGTGCTTGAAATCAGATTTTCTGTGAGTATTAATGTACTCACCCACATTGTTGCCTACTGTCCAATGCTCATCATAGTCAAAGTGGACTTCTCCCTCTCTGTGTGTCCTGGGGAAAAAGGCATGGGCAAGGATTCCTCCAGGACCATCGAATGGTAAGCTGTCCCCATGCCAGTACCTACACAAGCACTTCTTTTATTGTACACAAGTAATTTAATATATAATATCACACATTTGAAGCTATGTCTATGTCCTGAGCATGTTGGAAATCCAGATGGGAGGATAAAAAAAGAAAAATCTTTTTAAATTATGCTGTGATACAACATTTGAATGTCCTCTGTGAATGCTGAATTGCCTACCAGCAATTCCTAAACATTCCTTTAATACTAGCCAAAATGTGCAGGAGCATGAGCAGACCTGCTGGAGGTTGCATGTATATATCATGTCATGTACATCCCATAGTAGACACACATACATAAGGGGTGACCAGTTTGGGAATTTAATGGGTCTAAAACCACATGTCCATATGCTAAACTCATTCTCTGTCACATTTGTGAGAATATTTGATGAGTATGTGTAGAAGAAAGCCCATAATGCTAGTATGGAACTACATTAATGCTCTTGGCAAGTCAGGGACTATAACATTACTGGGGGGTGGGGCGTTTGTTTCTGCAGCAAATGCGCAGCAATAAAGAGATAATGCATGCGCATGCGATAATGAGAGAAATCAGTCTGTGAAATGTCAACTTTTGAATGGATTGTAATTAATACAAATACAGACAGTTTGTAGAGACATTCAGGATGAATTGTAATAATATTAGTGATCCTCTGACTTTTCATCAACAACTCCATCATGTCAAAATATCAATGTGTCCATTACGTTGGTTTATGACCAAATGCCTGAGCATGTTAGCATGCCAACCTTAGCTGCATCTGTGCCTATTTCGTTCATTCAGCTTTAGTGATGACACCTGTTCTTCCTCCTTGTGCATGAAAACCAACTGAGCTGTGGGTGAAGTGAGTGAGAGCACATGCTGCACATAGATAGAGAGACTTTCATTTACCAACTGTATTAATGTGTATGTTGATTTCTAATAGCGTGTTGTTTGGTTCAGCTGTTCCAAGGCTGCTCATGAGCACTTCCTTTCTCGTTTTAGAAGGGTTTGCATGCTTAAAAAAATGAATATATAAGATATAGTCCCTAAGTTATGAAAGTGAGTTATGAAAGTAACATGTACAGGCAGAAGCGGTTAAAAACAACTGTAATGTAACACAGTGAAACAAGAGAGTTGTTGACATGACATGACATGGAAGTATCAAAAACCAAATGCCAAAATGACTCATGAGCTGGTAAAATAGCTGGAGGCACAGTATTAAAAACCCTGCCAAGCCATTCCTGGGTTGTATTCATTCATGTGTGTAATCTGCTCTTGAGCTTGGCAAAAAGTTTTTGGCTTAACAAAAGAAGCTGATCTTAAAGGTCCCTCTTACACGTTGTTGTAAGTCGCTTGATAAATGTCTTATCTCCTCACTAATAATAGTAAAGTACCCAGAAAGAAATTCAGTGTCTGAAATCTACTGTATTGTGGTGTGTGTTGCCTGCTGGCGACCTTTTCTTACCTGTTGAAGTCAATAACAATGTCAACTTCCTCAGTGGTGACCTCTCTGAACCTCAGAGGAGTCACTGCACTCCACACACCTAACGCCTCCTGGAGGACGCGCCGCACTTTGTCCTCACTCATCTGCCAGGGGAAGCGTTCAATCCTATTACACACACACACACACACCAACGGAGGAGCGTTCATGACAAAACATATTTGTATCCTTTAACCTGGTTGAATTCCTGCAGAGGACTTTCCAACATCATGTCATACAATATTTGCAGCGTAAAAATAACTAAATGTATCACCAAAAATAAAAAAACATGATTGTATATTAAAAGTAATATATCAAAGTACCATAAGACAGCTCTGAACCCATAGATAGAAAACTGTTTTATATAGGACACATGCATATACACATGCTCAGACTGTTTCCTAACCAGGGACAGGAGCTGCCCTGTAGATCTGTTGCATTGCTACTGCCTATGTAACAATGTTTTTAGTATTATCACTATTAAATAAACTATCAAATAAAAATAAGAAGAAAATCCTCTCATTGCATACTAATAAAGCATACACTTACAAAAGTGTATGCTTGCACTGCTTCAAGTAGAATAGCAGTTTCACAGAGTTTATCTTCAAGTCACTGTTTACCACCACTGCTTCAGGTTATGCTTGAATTGCCACTGCCTACTTTGGGATGCTGAACAGAATGCTTTTACAAACAACACAATATGTAACAACAGTGCATGTACATACACACCCACCCACACAAACAGAATACTGCACATTTAGGTAGTGTTGCCTTCATTCAGAACTGCTTTCGTGACTTTGACCACACTGGTAAACACATAATAATGTCTCTACAGTAATAATTACTAAGCAATGTAACTTTTAATTACAGGATGATTCCACAATTTACTACTTTGCTGCGTTGACATACAATTGACCCCACAAGCCTTCCTGCAAAGCTAAAACGTAAACACATTGTCCCGTAAGTAACCACCTCAACCCCCCCATCCTAGTTCCAGACATGGGGTCCATATCAAACTAAAGCCATCAGTTTTACTGCTCTCAAAAGAATAGACTTGTTTATTAACTGGGACTGGACACATGAGCCCAACAGAGCTGTTGATTTATCTTGTTGCCTAAACTCAATTTAAACTGAGTGTTGCAATTGCAAACAGTTCCACTGAATAAATAAAAACCTTAAAGTCAACTAGACAGATAAAGAAACTAAAGTCAGTGTCCCTCAGCAGAGACCGACCGATCCTGCATTTTAGAGGCCGTAATTGTTATTTGGGAGAATCTGATATCTGAATAGTCTTTTTTTTTTTTTTTACATGTAACGTAAACAATCAATCTTCATACAGAGCTCTTAGATTTTTTCTAATTATATACACTACCGTTCAAAAGTTTGGGGTCACCCAAACAATTTTGTGTTTTCCATGAAAAGTCACACTTATTCACCACCATTCGTTGTGAAATGAATAGAAAATAGAGTCAAGACATT
>JAVQJL010061742.1:0-38835 GCA_036024295.1 Nannoperca obscura | reverse complement strand
AGAGTCAAACACTTGCAAACACAGGATGAGGGTGACACATCGGGGAAGTGTGTGAACGTTGTTTAAATACTTCATTGCACAGCTCTTCTTCTTCTTCTTTTATTATTATTGTATATTTTGCTTTTATTTAAATCTTTTTTTATTTTATTTTTCTGTATATGTATATATTGCTCTTGTTGGCACCCACGCACCACAACAAATTCCTTGTATGTGAATACATACTTGGCAATAAACCATTCTGATTCTGATCTTTAGCAGTGTCTTACTCTTTGTCTATGGCTGAGATGGAGTCCTGGCTTTCAGCTCTTTAGCCTGACTGCCATGACAGACGAAGAAGCTTTTATTGAATTATGTGACATGTGAGATCACACAAACAGTTTTATTTTTACTGCATGTTAGCATAAATGATAAACAGATTGGTGAATTGCAATATCTGGTGTCAAACATAGATAACATACTTCAGTATCACATGAAGAGTCTGGCCTACATTTTAGCCTCCATTTATTTTGATTGACAAGATATGTCAACGTAATTAGCATCACGTACTTTTGTTTGCTTTCCTTTTGTTTCGTGCTTTTGTTCATGAATGAATCAAGCCCTGGTTCCCTTTAGTACTTGTTTGAATTATTGATTTGGGTGGCATTCATTCAAGTGACACTGTATACCTTGAACAGTGTCGTCATATATCCCCAATTTCTCCTCCTGAGATAGATGCAAGGACAATAATCCAGTCCCTTATTCTGATCAAATGGACATTGTTTTTTCAGGTGGCTGATGGCCAAAATACATTCACAAATCAATGTGTAGGAAGTTTTTTGAAAAACTAAACATTTTTAGATTTATTTTGGACAACTAAATATTGTTTCACGCACTTTGTGTTTCACATGCTTAAGTTTGTTCAGGTGCAGTTGAATGTACGTTAATAACAGATTTATATTAGCTGTTCTTTCAGTGTCGTTTGATGACGATGAAACCTTCTCTTCATCATCGTGTTGTATGTTATAGGTGAACTCAGTTGATATTTGTAAGGTGAAGATACACAAGTATTTTTCTATTTACATGTGTCAAAAATAGAATCTATATTTGTGTTACTCTTGATTATTTATATTAAACATACCACAAGTTTTACAGTTGGTCATCTTTTCTCCACTAGAGGGCAGAATTGTTTAATTAATATTTGAATAATGATGACACTGATTTCAGTACTGAAAAAAACTAAATTCTCATCCCATGTTGACTTTAAACTGGAGTGTGTTCATACTTTCCAATATCTATAAAGCGCTTTCAGTTGTCTCTTTGGTAGGACCACAAATTCAAACTACCTTGACACTGACTCAAATTTCACTTATTCCTAAATATTCTAGGTTAATAAGTAATGTTATAGCTTGGCGCCTTAAACTTTATACTGTACATGTTTTATGTCAGATCAGCACTCATGCTCTGCACTTCATTCATTCAGGTGAGGATCTCAGGGCATTTCTTTTATTGTTGTATCTATTAGTAATTGTCTACCCCACATTCTTCAAACAGGTGATTTCTCAGCACGGACAGCTTAAGTTAATGATCAAACCAAGTGGCAAGGTTTCCAAAGTAACCAGATTCAAAACAAATCACATTTCAGAGTGCTTGTGCTTGAGCAACAGTCGAGCACACAAACACTTTGAATATAGCTCAAGCCAGTCTGTAAGCATTTACATTTTCTTCTTTCAATTGTCTCCCACTGCCAGTAGAATGAGGTGTTCATTGTTCTTCATTTTTGTCAAAACACGATTATCCAAGTGATTGTTCACAAGCCCAGAAGAGGGCAAATGCATTACCTTAATGATTTTCTTTGCAAGGACAGCTGGACAAAGAGTGGTCATTCTTACCAGCCAGTGACATTGAAACCTGGGCAGTGTTCCACACTGTTGCTCCTCTTTCATTCACCCTGATGAATCAAACCAGTTTAGACCAGTCACTACTTTGCTGCACAAGTATAACCTGTGGAAATGAAATGTATCCACAACTGAAGAGCTTGCATATACATTTTTATTTAGCCCTGTGTATTTGTAATTGCATTTGTAAATCATAAACAGAAATCTTTTTTTTATTTGCCATATAAATGCTGATAACGTCACCCAGAGCTTCTCATATAAGGGCACTTACAGCAGGGATCACAGGTTCACAAGATAAAAAAAAAAAGAAATTCTCTGACACAGAATTATATTTAGTTTTCTGACTCTTGAGTAATCTTTGTTGTTGTTCTTGTGAAATACTAAAACAAATATTCATATCAAACTGTCTGACATGGAAAAACGATCACTCTTTGGTTAGAGAGCACACGTAGGCCACAGCTTGAGTAGTGGGGTCACGAGCACATACAGCTTTATGTATTTTAAGGGGGTCACAAGCCAACAAGGTAAGAAACCACTGCTCTAGATTTACAGTATCTTAGATATTAAATCACACAGCATGCGGATCAGATAGCAGAATAGTTAACTCCATGCTTTCAAGCTGCAGCGTGGGTTGTTGATGTTGATGTTGATGTTGCTTTATGCAATGCTGGTTAATGAAGCAGATGAGTGAGTTGCATCGCCAGCAGACATCCAAACCCTCATCTCTAAAGAAGACTTGCAGCGAACGAGTGAGAAAAACTTCACACCGAGCGACCCAACGTGTCCGCGGAGCTCCTCCCCCGTCAGATTGAGTTACCTGCAGAGTCACCTATCAGTCACCTACAGCGTTGCCTCCTCGGCGACTGTGTTTCTGGAAACAAACGTCTGTGTTATGCGTTGGACGGCATTTGTACTGTATCTTGGATTTCAGCGGCTCTACTTCAAAACAATCGCTTAGAAATATCGACCATTTCCCACGGAGATTATTGTCTATTGGCTGTGATGGCAGGCTGATGCTTCACGCTCGCTCACATTTGTCACCTTGAGCATCCCGTCCGGAAAACACCACCGTGAGTTCATATAAGGGGTAAAACATACTATTTATTTTGTTTTCTTTCTTTCTTTCTTTCTCACTTAATGTTGTTTTCTGAGCCCTTTTTGTATTTGTCATTTGTCATTGTGTCATTAGGAAATGTCTCCTTATAGATATGAATTGTCAGCACATTACTGTTTTGCGATCAAGGCTGCAGGTTTTGTTGTGATGTTGAAACTAGTTGGAATAAATCTGAAATTGTACATATACAGTGATTCGTCTACGGAGCAATTCACATACTGTAACATTTGTTGTTGTGTCCTCACAGAGAAAACTTCTGCTTGACTCAAGTGACAAGAGAGCAGAAAAATACACGTTGCTATCATACATACATATCATACAAACTTTAATTACAGCATTTATCTCTGTGCTGAGAGCAATGTGCTTTCATTCTGGTTCAACATGGTTATGATTAATCTCATGAAATGCTACACATAAGCAAGCCCAGGAGAAACACTTATTACTAATTACATGTTAAATTGATTTATTTGGATTATAAATTGATTATAATTGAGTCTTTTTACTCGTTGAGTTTGGTCCGGGCCCAAGATTATTGTGGAGGGTTATATGATTTTTTTGGTGAACAAATAGTGATCATGCTTTTGAAATCTGACCTGATTTCATCTTGTGCCAGTTCTCTGTGCCCTGATTCAGAACACACACCCTCCACACTGCACCTATATGCTCAGAATACATCTGTAACATCATAAGCAAATATAGTAACAGAATAATGTGGTTCAACCAGATGGCTACATGACTGGAAATGCATAAAATCAGATAACTGCTATCTCTTATAAAATGCTTACTCAACAGCGTGGAGCAAGGTCCGTATTGCCCATATGAGAGGAGACTCATATTACATAAGCTATTACTGTCAATATTATCTACTTATGTAGTATGACAATGTCCAAAAGTGTTGATATTGTAATTAGACTGATTTGACCTCATCTGTGTTGAAGTACAATTTGGGATAAAACTGAATCTACTATAATTATACTTTGTTTATCAGGCTGACATCGTCTAAAAGAAAACCATACTTGAATCAGAGAGTCGCTAATGAGCATAATAATACTGTAAACGTTTTGTAGAGTTTATTTCACCATTACTGTGCATGTCAGCAGTGATTTTTGATGTCAGTCTTTCCTTTGTTTGAGCTTCAGGTGTGCTGTGGGGCATGTGTCACTGTAGATCTTGAGTGGATTAGAGCAGCAACTGTTGTTGAGTTGTTTTAAGGGGGCAACATGCCTTGTTGGGCTGTGCACAGAGTATCATGTCGTGGCATAAAATGTGTTTTAGACCTAAGCTGCTAGAAATCGGTTCTTTTGTTTACACTTACGTATGTAAAGTCAGATTGCTGTTTATGCAAAACAGTGCGCGGCACTCTCTGAGCCTAAACTCTGCTGCATGTCCATTAAGAGACTTGTATGTTGAAATACAGATTTGTTTGGTCAGGGTTTCTAAACTTGTAGGTCGAAGGTTGTGGTACGTCACCAAAGATGATACACTATTTATCAGACATGCATTATGCTGTAGTTATTATTTAATGTTCAAAGACAGAGATTTTGCACCTGTTTATGAGGATTTCAGGGCAAGTTTAAAATACGAGGCTGTACATGGGAGGACTCAGCTGAGCCTGATCAGTCATTTTTAAAAAGGGCAGCATTAAATATGAAACACGTTGCTTTTATCAGTAAGCTTAAGATAAGCGCCCTGCTCACCCTGCACCTATGTGTTATTGTTGTTCTAATACTGTGTAATTACCTCTGAATAATGGGCTGTCACTGAACAATAAGCACCTTAGGCCGAGTGGGCGAGAGGTGTGCAGAGGGCCTCCTGCCATGAGGTTGATAACACACGACACCCAGCCTGTCCTGCTCCGGCTTCACCTCCCTCCTGAAACCTGGCAGTGGGCCAGAGCTGAGAACAATAGAGATAAGGATAGAAAGAGGAAGTCTAACCTTTTGAGCAGACTTGACTTACTAAGTAAAAAGGACTCGTTTTCTTTGCCCATTTGCATCGCCCAGCATTCTCGTCGATAATTGCATGAGGTTGCATGAGGATGTGGTTATGTTGCATGCACTGTAACCACTCGGCTACCAAGGACCTCCACAAAATCACACTTTGTCTGCAGGATCATTAACCTTGGTCCAGGTTGTGGAGAGTTGTTGTTGTGATTTGGCCTTACTTTCCTTCCAAAGATATGAAGGGATTATCTGTTGAGGGCAATTATGATTATCATCTGCTGCGAGATAAACCTCTAATCTCCAACTGTCATACACAGTATTTACCATGTGCATGTGTAGTTTTCCACTGCTCGTTATGCAAAAACTGTTTTATAGTTCAGAAAGGAGCTATGCTAGGAGGAAATGGCTGTCTCGTAACACTGTCATAGACAAGTGGAGTCGATAGAAGCATGCCCTGTGCCACAAAGTGACAAGAGGTCAGTGTATTACAGATTGGATTGTTCTTGCAGGGTAATTCAAATGCTTGCTGGTGACACAGGAACATCTCGCCAACAATTAATAATACAAACATGGCTCATTGGAGTCTAAAAGTCACGGTAAGGTCAAGGTAAAAGGTGATGATTACCTCCAGTGTCAAATACAATTCCCTTCAGCCATTAACTTAGGAACAGTTATCAGAGGTTATATTTAATGGAGTGATAAAATCCATAAATTATTTGAAAGGAAACCAAGCAGAGCTCACTCTGTTGTTGAATCCACAGTTATACTAGGTACTGTGCTGTGTTTAGCCATAGTGTGTGCTGTTAGCCTGACATATATTACATAACCTTGTCAGTACATGCCTTGACAGACAGGGCTGGGTCTCCAGGTCAAGAGTGAAGGGTGTGGAAAAGTTTCGTTCACTCATTTCCTGCTCCCGTTTACCTCTCAGATTTAGGTGTAGCACTCTGTTACACATTGGTTTGTCTCCTTTGAGGCCATGCTAATTATCAAATAGTTAGCATGCCTGGGTGTGAAACCGAACCAAATGAATTAATTGCAGCTATAGTCATCAACAGACGGGATCTAATTACACAGTGCATATCAGCCTGCTGTCTGCCTTTGTCCCAGATCAGTCCCCCAACTACCAGCAGCATAGGCCCAACACCTGGCTTTCTACACTGGAAGAACAGGCTGTTTAGCAGACTATGCCTCAACTTTGCATACCACATCTACAACCTTAATGAGGTACCTATAGCTTTGTAACCGTTAACACCATGGACTGTATGGACTGAGCTCACCAAAGTTGAACAAGAGACAAACTAAATGAAAATGTATCTAATGCAACAGGCATTTAAAAGGTATTTTAAGATGAATAATGCACGCTTGGTTTAGTGGAAAGTGTTTTCCAGCCACTTCCAGTCTTTCATTAACACCCTGTTTTTTTCTCTGATTCTCATCATCTGTGTTTTTGTTTTGTTTTTTTCAGGTGGATGCCTTAAATCATGAGTGTCCTTGGACCTCTGCAGAGGCAAGCCAAGTGAGTGTTGCACACATTCCTGCTTCCCCTCACATGTTTACCTTCCTGTGTGCTAGCTAATCGTTTTATGCTAAGTTGCTGTCACCTATGCTCGTGAGAATCACTAACCCAGTATGAAGAAGGTTGTGTGGGTCAGGGACCTCGAGCACAGAGCAGCTCTGTTGGGAAGTGTTTGCTTTGCCTGGGTTCCTGGCTCTAGGTTGTCTCCATGCCCTCTCCCCCCCCCTCTCTCTTTTCCACTCTCGCTCTCTCTCCCTGGCTGGTCCATATGCTCAGAATCTCAGACTAATCTCATCCAGTGCTGGCCAGTCTGCTCTCCGTATATCACTCCTATTTTGTGGGCTTGAGTTCAGGAGAAGTGAGAGTGTGGGAGTTTCAGAGGGTTCCAGAGGTGCAGGGGGAGAAGATGAAGAGCATGCAGCGTAACTCCGTCTCCTCTTCTTGTCATTGCAGTGGAGTGGCCAGATCGGACAGCAAGATCAGCGCCAAGGCCCTCTACGGTAAGCGACTGCATGGAAGGAGTATTTTATTGTTTTCAAGACTATGCTTTTACATGCCCTTCTAATGCAATTACACCTGCACTTATTTCTGTGGCTTGAGTCGCTACAGACACCTTACAGCTTGTGATTTAGGAGGTTGGCATTTGTCAAGGAATAGTTTTATGAAAGCTTGCTCACTGGTAATTAATGATGTTATTGTTTCTGTACTTAAAAGCAGACAATATTCAATATTTGCCTTACTGTCACAAAAGTACTTTGAAATAAACAAACAACAATTCATTTTTACTAATGAATATTGCCTCTGTAGCCAAAGCCTGATTGTTGTCCATAAACTATTAAAAACAGTCCCACATACACCGTTCCCACTCTCTAGTGCTACAAATGTGTATTAATTCATGGCTGAAAATAGTCCTCAACAAACAAACAGTTTACTCCTGTATGAGTAGTATTTGCTAAAAATGTCAGTGCCCAGCTGTTTCAGCAAAGTATTTTCTTTTAATTTTTAAAATCTTATATCTTAAGGAACAACAAATTACAAATGGAATACAGTATTTAGCACCAGCTGTGTGGATCGACACTGTAATTGACTCAGATCACAATAATATTTTATTTGCGGTGCAAATGTCAGGAAATCCTGCACTCTGACTCTGACACATGTTTCTGCAGCCCCACTGCCTCCCTGACCTATCACAGTCCTCTCACCAGAACACACACACACACACACACACACACACACACACACACACACACACACACACACACACACAGATAAGAGGGGGCCAAGGTCCTGCTGAGGGGCCCTGCTGTGCTCAGGATGCTGACACCTCTGTCAGACACTGAGGGACATGAGAGGGAGGCTGGGCTTCTGAAGGGGAACATGAGGTTCCAACTCTGTGCCAGGCCTCCACAGCATGCTGGGATTTGTTGTTGGATGCATCATTTTGTTGTTTGCCTGCTCTCTGCAGTCTCGTTGTGTGCAGATGCATATTTATATTGTGTGACTTTCAGTCTTTTGTGCAAACTTTGAATTGAGGGATCAGGACTGTGGTGACAGTAATACAGTTATGACATTTTATTTTAGGCCTTGCATACTTGTGTTAGGGCGTGTGTTGGTGACTGAAATGCACTATGTTATATTAGCAGGGAGTGCAGGGTGTGTCTGTTTTTAATGTGTGGTTGGAACAGGGTGCGGATGCCCATGTCTTGCAGGTGAATAAAAGACGCTTTGAAAAGTGGAAAGGAAAAGGCGGACTCAGACTCTCGCTCACCTCTGGTCCTCCTCTTGCTGCCTCAGACATTAGCTCACTGGTCCCTGCTGGACCTCCCTCCACACTGCCAACATAGAGGAACATTGTACAGCATATCATAGGCCCAGATAGAAACCTACACCGAGGTATGAGAGGACAACCTGCTCTTATGCATGGCTGCACTGTTCCAAATTTAGAATGGCCTCAAATGTCAGATGATGGTATTGTAGGGATGCAAGATGTTCTCAAACTATCTGACTGTGCACCTCAGTGTCTGTGAAACATTTTTGAGCCGTTAAGTCATCCAATTATCCACAGGATGCACCCGCTCCTGTGATCTCTGTGAAATATCCCACTGTATGTGTGACGAGGCTGTGCTGTTTTCTATTGGCTAGTCTCATCTTGTGTGGCAGATGGTCACCACTACCTCCTCACTGCAGGATGACAGCAGCCTGCCTGTCCTGCTGAACCACAGAGGCAGGAGGGGAAGGGGGGGCGAAGCAATACTGTGCACCATCCATAAGCAGTGGGAGATATTTGGACACGTCTGTTGCTCCCTCTTGCTGAATAAACATGTAGAGGAACAACAGCAAAAGTCCTGGCTCAATCTCTTTTATGCAAAACTTTCCATTATTCACACAGTGCAGGGTGTAGAAGACAACTGATGCAAATGATGCACAGGTCCTCCCACCTGATCTGTTATCAGCAGGCTAGAGCAGAGCGGTAACTCATCAGACTCACCATCCCTGTACTTCAGATCATCCAGCAGCCTTCTTGAGTTTCTCGGTTTGTGGTTGAAGAGCATGTCTCTGTCAGGTAAAATGGGTAGAAAGACTGGTCCCGCTCCCTTTTTTCTCCCGGTTCCCGTTTTTCTCTGATGTCTGCGTATGTATGGAATTCAGCTGAACGTTAGTCAACCTTCCACTGTGGTTGTGTCTATTTGTCTTTGTTAAAGTGGTGTTTTCAGTGGCAGTATTTTACAAAATAATGGTATGTGTTTGGCATCTTACTGTTCTCGACAAACAAATGCACGATGTAAACCTTTATTCATTCGCTTTACATTAGTTTGACTCTGAGGTGAATCAGACTGTGAGGTGTGATACGTGCCGGTGACATATGGACAAATCTTTGTGGATACAGCAACACAATATCCAAAGAGTGGCCTGCAGTTAGAGCAGAGAGAAAACAAATCAGGTCATGAGCTCAAGCCAACACAATCGTTTATTGTCTGAGTTATCTGGGTGGTTGGACTCACGCAGCCTTTTGATGTTGCGATAAAGGATTCCATTCTTTTATTAATCAAACTAAATTTGCTAACTAAAATTTAAACAGTTTAATGACATTGTATCACAAAATGTTCCTGTCTTGGTTTTGGGTTGAGTAAGGTTAAATAGTAGATTTTTTAAATGGCAGTTATTAGGGAACTGGGATTGTCTGATTGATCTGGGCCATGTATTGGTTTGATAATCTGCCAAGCAGCCATGTTTATCACTGGTCATTGACTCTAGAGAGCCCTCAGGATCTGCCCATCTGCCGGCTAAGTGGCTCTTATTGCATGCTTTTGCAGCACTGTGAATTGATTGGCATAAATGTCAGTCATTAATAAGACATGGGGCAAGCTCAACTTTCAGAACAACACCTGACGCTTGTGTTTCACCTGCGGGGAGCTGAGCAGGAAGCAGCAGAGAGGAAATGGCAGGAAGAGGAAAGACACATGCTTGTGTCGTTTGGAGAGCGACGGTGGTTGCATGGGTAAAAAGTCACCCCTTTAGAAATCATTTTTTTCAGGACTGACAACATGGGCGAGCTCTCTGAAGCAGGTTGACATCACACTGAATCATCAAAAAAGGGGACATCAAATATTGGAATGTACTTTAGAGCCTAGACACACGTTTTGTTAAGTGTTACACAAACAGCAGGGCTTTTGTGTCACATCCACCATAAAGCACATAAAGCAAAATGTGGCTGAACATCTGTATGAAGAGAAAACCTGTGTGGCACCAAAATGTTGACTCTATTGGGTGGAGGACAAAAAGAGACCTGATATGAGATCTGGCAGTGGACTTGATAGGAACATGCTCTCATTTAACCGTAATTGTTACCTGCAGACTATTCACCTGGTAAATAGTTCAATGGGCACACTGGTCTGGCACACTCATTTAACATTGGTCTGTTTAAAAACAATGGTCCCAGCCAACAGTACGTACAATGCTGTGTCTGTAATGGTTTTTGGAAAATTGCAGTTCGTTTTTATGCTTTTCAAAATTCATTTTCACACTTTATAGTGGCTAAGATCGATGTCTCAAATAACAATGTGCAAACAATGTGAAAGGGGTCGCTTGTAGTGAGGAGCCTACAGAGAATTATCACTTGAATCTGGGCTTCAAGAGCTCTACTGTTTCAGCTCATTGTTTAGCAGTCCAGCCCGCAACTTTACTGTTTTGGTGTACTCTCATAGTGTCATTTTCATCAGGCAGCTGTTATTAATGGCAGAGAGACACCGTTAGCGATCAGCTGGTGAACTTAGTGGAGGATTTTGCATCTACAGAGCCAAACATTTCCCTCTGGAGTTGGTGGATACCAAAAACAGAGCTAAAAGAGCTTCTGTCACCAGGTGGCCAGAAACTTCAAGTGAATGTTGCTCTGTAACTGAGGAATGTGTAAATATTATCACCATATCAACTGAGTAGGTGATAATATGTCATTGTGTGTCCACTGCCCCTACCAAAAAATTGTGGCATGTTTAAAGTCCCCTCCCCTCAAAAATATGTTTTGCTTATTGTTACTTCACTTTATTTATTCAATTTATGTGCAATTTGTTTTCACATTCATCTGCTGAAGGGGGGAAGGTGAGCACATAGAAATGTTCATTGCTCACCTTAAATCTGAATTTAAGAGGTTTACATACTAGCGTGATTTTGTAACCTCACAAAGAGAGATACAAGTCGTGGTCCAGGATGCAACTAAGTGTGATGTGGAAATGTGAAGCCTGCAGGATGGACCTTTCAGTGAACTGGGAATGATCTTGCCTAGTAGCTGTAAAACTACTATGATATTTATTTTTCAATTTTTGTTTGTGAAAAAAACACTCCTGACATGTTTGTGTTAACCTGCCTTACTACTCACCAAGTTTGGACTAAGAATGAAAGCGTTTCAGGCTAACTTTTATCACTAGGAGGTTAATGACAGTTTATAATACAGTCCCACCACAAAAGTGAGTGCAGTGCAGAGAAGTAGTGTCACTGATCTTTGACCCTGCAGTAAATCTGTGCCTCTGATTGGTGGCCTGGATGGAGCAAGATTTAATGGCAGCCTGGCAAATTGACTATAACATGAAAGAGGGCAAGTCAAGTGACACAGACTTTATTTGATAATTAATAAATAACTTTTCAGATAGGTCTGTTTTCAGTTTACTGGCAGGGAGTAGGCAAGTATAGTTTGCACACTATTGCATTTCTTGCAGAGGAAATCCCTTGTAGCTTTTACTGCACTGTTGTCAAATATACTGTGATGAATATTGTGTGTGAATATTGACTGTGACCTCTACAGCCCCATGAAAGAAACAGATACAGACATTACGTGTACCGTACCTGTCACTTCCTTATTGCCCTGCTGGTCCTTTCAGCTCACACATTAGAGTTTTGTTTTCATCTGTTCACTCTGCTGAAACATACAACATGTGGACTTTAGGTGAGATTAGTGAGACTGTAGGCAGGATTTGGTGGTTTTTCGGTTTCTCACTTTGTTTTCTTATCAACAGAACAGAGGAAAAAATACTCCAACTCCAATTTTATAATGCACGAGACATCGCAGTATCATGTCGAGGTAAGTTCTGCTCTGTTTTTGTTTCTTTGAAAAATGTGTGCGTAGTTATTTGCACTGTTTGCGTATTTAAAAAAGCAGAAATAAAGCAAAGTATATGTGAAAACTAGAAAGCTTGGTGATTTTGAAACTCATATCACTGTGTATTTATTTGATGGTGTTATGAATGATGCTGGGAAGTAAAGGGATCAGTGTGAGAGGCACTTTAACACACTTTACCTTTACTTATTATTTAGGTTAAAAATCATTATTGTTTTCATTAATAGTGAAATTAAAAGTTAATGTTTAGTATTATTTTTATATTATATCTCATTATGAGTGATCCCAGATGTTTGCCGTTTCTTATGCATTGCACTGTGTACTTTTTCATATAATTTACTGCATTATTATTATTTTGCTGCTAATGCGTGTGGTCTCTGTTCATCTGCTTTGTAACTGAGGAGAAAATTATTGGAGGTAATATTAAATGAAAACAGAATAGATAAAAAATGTGTTTAAAAATGAGCAATAAATATGGAAAATCTAATAATTGAGTAACCCAGTAGTTTTAAAACCCGTAGTTTGAATTCAGCCAAAAGCCGTTGTTTCAAGTAACTTCTCTCTCTGTATTTCAACTTTTTTCTGTCACACTTTACTGTCAACTATCCAACATGACAAAAATAAACAAAAAAGGCTTCAAAAGGGAAAGAAAATGTTATACCTGAGGTCTACAAATGTACATATTTACAATTTAAAGGTCACTGAACCTCATGTAAAAATCAAGATGAAACTAGAGCACATACTATAAATGTTATGGTGTATTGTTCTGTTGCCCAGAGATAAAAGCTCACATACTTGTTAATCTCTTGATTCCATCTCATTTTCGGGAACTTAGTGATAATAAAGCAATCAGGCCTCTGATTGCAGCAGTGGGGAGCTGATGTTGGGAGGACTGAATCAGAAATGCGCTTCAGGTTACGGATGGTGTTGAACTATGTCCAGTGTCCATGCAGATAGGATTTCTTTAAATGCCTCCCTATTATCACACGTGGGCAGGTTTTCACTGATAACAGCCTCGCTAGAAGCATTTGTATGCGGAGTCGTGTACGTGGCAATGTTCAATTTATTCAGTTAGTACAATGTTGCAATTTTAATATCAGATAAAACGGGACAGTAATTCACACAGCTAAATAACGCTGTCAGCTGAAGGCGTTGTGAGAAATGTTGCATCAGTTTAAGTATTTTTGCTGGTAATAACAATATACAGTTAACAGGTGCAGGTAAAGGAACACTTTGGGAAATGTACTCATTTGCTTTCTTGCTGAGAGTTGGATTTGAAGATTGATACCAGTTTAATTTCTGTATGTTGACTTTGAAGCTGGAGCCAGCAGCGGTTAGCTTAGCTTAGCATAAAGACTATAAACAAAGGGAAACAGCTGGCTTGGCTCTATGCATAGGTAACTAAATCCACTTGCCACCACCTCTAAAGCTCAGTACCTAACGCTTTATGCCTCCTTTTTTTTAATAGAAAAACCAGTTGTGGTTTTATGGGAGGTTATGTGTCAGACTATTTCTTGGCTGGGAGCAGTTGCTTGGCAACTAGCGGACAAACAATAAAGATATAGCCTGTTAATTAGTGAGCGTGAGAGTTGATGATATGCAGATTTTATGTAAGCTTTGGACAGAGACAGGCTAGCTGTTTCCTCCATTTTCCAGGCTTTATGGTAAGCTAAGTGAAGCAGCTGCTGGTTCCAACTATTTATTGAACGGACAGATATGATAGTGGTATCGTTTTTCTCATCTAACGCCCTGCAAGAATGCAAAAAGATATATTTCCCAAAATGTCAAATTATTACCAGAAATTATGTATATTTAAAATTATGCCCAACAACTTTCCAAAGCATACCTTTCCTACTTTCCATACAGCCATCGTTTTACCAGGTTATAGCCCCATTTACCAACCCACTGTTTTCTCCTCAGCATCTCTCCACGTTCATTATGGACAAGACAGAGAGCATTGCCACAGTCGACGATGCCATCAAGAAACTGGTCCTGCTGGACTCAAAAGACAAAATCTGGACTCAGGAGATGCTCCTGCAGGTCACCGACAAGGCGGTTAGACTGCTGGACTGTGACACACAGGTACGTGTAACAAGCCAGCAAACAAGCATATTAATCACATTTTCTCTCTCAGAAAGTAGACCTCTCATTTGTGACAAGTATGTGCTGTCAAGTTTATTAACGAGTCGCTGGGAGTACTACTCAGCCTGTGAAAATATAATGTTTTCTGTGGCTCTGGAGGGACTTTATCAAGTCTGGGAAATTCAAGTGACATCACCCGGGTAGCTCGATGTTTAGTTTGAAAGATGTGACTATTTAATCAGACATGGAGGGTCTAATAAAAGATGCTATAAAGTTGCATTGTGGGAATTGAAGGATCCAGTGTTTTTGGAGGTAAAAGTCAAGATTTTTCTTCCTTCAGTGCATCAATATCGACCACATATTGTTTTGTTTTACTGAGGACAAAGGCTGCTCAGATAGTACCTTGCTCTTTCCCTCTATCCATTCCTTTATGGTGCTCCTATAGGAAGAGTTGGAGAACTTCCCTCTCTCCACCCTCCACCTGAGTCAGACGGTCCTGAACCAGACACGTTACCCCTCCGTGCTGCTGCTGGTGTGTCAGGACAAGGAGCAGCACAGACCCGACATCCACTTCTTTCACTGTGATGAGGTGGAGGTGAGTGTCAGTTTGAATGTTACAGGTTTGGCTCAGTGTCCGTGCTTGATTGGTCGGCTTGTGTTATTTGCCATTCATAATTCATAATTCGTTTAATTGAAAGAAAATAAATTAAAAGTGTAAAAAAAAAAACTGTGACGACCCTGTCACTCTGCTGAAAAATATGAATGTATTTGAAGTAACTCCAATGTCTTTGGTTGTAGGCTTGAAATCCAAATATCAGAAACAGGAAATAAACCAATACTCACCATGCATGCCAATAGCATTTCTATTCGATTAGAATCTAATCAATCACTTTGTCCAATTTGGAATATGTACAATCCATCACAAGGTAGATATTATTGTCAGTTTGCAGTGAGATATTAAACTCACTGTAAACTATCAGCATTCAATTTGACACTATTGCAACTGGATCTAGTGGAACGAAAGGTAGAGACACAACGGTTTTTCCCTAGCAATGGCGTGGCTGCCAGTGAAACTGCATTCTGATGTCAACGTGAGTGAAGTCTGACTCTGGGTGTCTCTCCACACTTTCTTCAGGCGGAGATGGTTCATGCAGATATAGACAGTGCCATTGGAGACAACAAGCATGGGAAAAAAATGAGGCTTCAGACTCTGAAGTGAGAGCAGTGCTGCAGCAGATACACACACACACACACACACAAATATTGTTGCAGTAAAATACACATTGAAGGAGGTGACACCGACCTGTAATTAGTAGCTAACTTGATGTTAGCTAACTACTTGGTGCTGAAGGTTTCAAAGCCTCCTCATCTTCCTCCAGGGTGAACCAAGAGAAAATGAAGCGTCACAGAGAAACCATCCTCCCCCCTTCGGCCCCTAAGGGCCCCTCACCTGCTGCGAAAGGACGTGTGGAAGCTACAAGCACTCGGGGTGAGAGTACACATGCTGCACATGCGTTCAAAAGAAAGCATTTTTTACATGCACAGCTCACATACATTCAGAACTGTGCTCTTACAATAGTTGCATTTAATCACTTGAGCTTCTTTGTGTTTGGATGTAGATAGACGAGATTCTGGACAAAATGACGCAGAGTCACATGAAAAGCTGGCTCAGCGCATTGAGAAGGATGTGGTGAGTGTTTCTGTCCACAATGACGCCTGTCGTTACGTTCAATAGCTTCTTTCACCGACTCATAATGCTATATTCTCCGTCAGCAAATCCTCAACTGTGCCCTGGATGACATAGAGATCTTTGTGGCGCGGCTGCAAAAGGCTAAAGATGCCTTTTCTCAGCTCAACCATCGCAACAAGAGTAAGAAGAATAAGAAGAAAGGACCAGCAGGTCTGTCTCCCTTTCTTCTGATGTGGTGGCACGAATGCAGTGACAATATGTTCATATTGCTCACGTCGCCTTTTTTGTGTCTTCTTGTGTCCCATTGCACTGGACTCTCATCCGGAGATGCATGTGTGGTAGTTGTGGCCAGTTGGGGGTTTTGTTAAGTAACACAATACTCATTACTCATTTGTATGAGGTAATATTATTACTTCTTGTTCAGTCCCTGGGATGGCCCTTCTGGTGTATTTCTGTCATGTTACACCCACAGAATTGATTTTTTTTTTAACTTCTGTTTGAATTACTGTGATTTTGCATGACAACGTTAAAATATTGACAATACAGAAAGTAAACAAAATTCTGTTTAATTGTGAATGGAGGCTGGCATGAGATGCAGATTAGATGAGTCAAAACAAGTGTGATCTTCACAGAAATTGAAACCAAAAGTGTCAGCATATCTGTGGACTATGGAAGTTTAAAAGCAGTTGGTTCCCCCTAATTCTTACTGTGAAAAATAATAATATTACTGTATCGTGTTGCTGAGTAATGTTTTACCGTCCGACACTGGCAGTGGTGTGAAACAGTGTGTTGTTTCAGTAAGTATTTCTTTTCCACGCATCGTGTTGTAATAATGTATTTTCAGTTTCTCAACCTTGTAGTCAGAATCCCATGTGGGGTAACATATTTCTAACCTTTCAGGGTTTGTAACCTTTATGTAATTTGGAACTTACATGCCCCCAAAGATACAATTCAATTTAAAGGATCAACTATTATTTCAGGGGTTGGGAGAAAATTAGGACCTTTTGGGTTACAAGTTGAGAAACTTGATGTAGCACATTCTTTCTTGGGTTTTTACTCTCTGGTCAAGCTGTTCATTAACTACCATTATTGTCCTGGTAACCTTTATTTTACCACGTTGTAAGCTTTAGAAGCTGTGAAAACATTTAGGTTTATGGCTTTGAACCCTGGCCAGAAAGTTAAACCTGTGTCCCCTCCTGTGACATGTCTGCATGGATGTCTGGTAACTCTGGAGTCTATGTGTGGTCATTGTTGCTCTGGTTGTTTACAGAGGGCATGCTGACCCTGCGAGCCAAGCCCCCCTCTGAAGGAGAGGTCATTGATAGCCTGCAGAAACTGAAGCTGGCCTTCAACCTCTTGGTGAGATATCACAGCTCCTAACCTCCCTCATTCATCAGTTGCCCTCCCTTATCACCTTCTCACTTTGTGTCTGTCACTGCGCCCCCTGCAGGCCAAACTGAAGAAACACATACAGAATCCAAGTGCGTCTGAGCTGGTTCATTTCCTCTTTGGCCCTCTGGAGATGGTAAGAGTCTAAATCTTATATACAGGGGATGCTATCATCTTGAACACATGGTAACTTTTCTATATGCCAGAAGTATAAATTTGTTAAATGTTAAATAAGGTCTTCATGTCACTGGATACCCTCAGTGTTGACTAAACATGGGCACATCTGACAAAAATACACTGAGCTTATTTTAGATGTGCAGAATGAAAACAGTTTAGTGTTTGAATTGTCAACACCACACATTCCTCTTATTGTTTTTATTTTTTTATGGCGCCACACCCACTGCCGCTCTGCTAAACTCTCATCAGACAGGAGCGACGTGGCTTTTACTTTGACTCAGGTGCAGCCACACTTACGTAATGTTGGCATTCCAAGGTGCAGTGTTCAGCCCCACCTTCGATACTGTTGAATAGAAACACAGAGCTGTGAGGCTCTTCATTGATATGGTGCCTATTAACCTCTGGACACCTTACCTGCTTGGTAAGGTCAAGATAAAGCCAAGCAGTAACATTCAAAGTGTAGCTGTCTATAATCTAAACACGTGTTTCCCTCTTTATGGCATATTTTCATGAATGAAGTAAAGTTCAGTACAAAAAATATTTATATTGAAAATAAAGTAATGTTTTAGTACCAGTACCAAAATACAGACGCCAAAATTGAAAAAATTGACACATAAGATAATACATATCCAGACCAAATACATCTTTTTTTGTGTAATCAATCAGTAAACTTGTGAATGTGTCCACAGGTGCTGCAGAGTTGTGGAAGTCCTGAACTGGTGCGTTCAGTAATCTCCCCTCACCTTTCCAAAGATGCTGTTGACTTCCTGCGGGGTAACCTCACCCCCAAAGAGATGACCATCTTTGAGCTGCTGGGAGAAGGATGGACCAAACCCAGGTACTTAAATGGCATAGTGCTTGTATCTACAGCGCTTAACAGTTTGCCTCTAATTCACTCATTCACACACACACAAATATGTCAAATATGGTGAGTTACAATGCAAGTTGTTGGTCGGACCATTGGGAGCAATTGGACACTGGTGCACTGGTCACTTTTTGATCATCCCGTTCCTCCTCTTCCTCCTGCAGAGCAGAGTGGCCCAGAGATCAGTGCGCTCCTCCTTATTACCCAAAGTTTCGTAACGGCTGGGAGCCGCCAGCAGAGCTCTTCAGGACGGTCCCATGGGAAACAGAGGGACCCATGGGGCCACTGGGGTCTCCCACCAGCCCTGATTACAGAAAACACTCAGCTGAGGACGTAAGGGTTTTGTTTATTATCCACCGTCTTGGATTTACTGACTATTAAAGGTCCCACCCCCTGAAAATGTAACAATCTGTCTGTTTCTTCAGTTTTATGGAACTCATTCCTCAAGCTCGTCAAACGGGTAAGTAGTGAAGTCCTTTACACACTTTGCTGCTGCTTTCACACACAAAAACATGTCAAACTGTGATGAGAGGATACCACGTGTCTTTACAGGTCTTACAATGGGATGCCCCACACCCGCAAATATGCCAAAATTCGCTACCACTTTGTAGCAAGGAATGCCAACGAGCTGTCAGTGCTACAGGATGAAATCCTTGAGGTAAAAACAACGTTATATTATCTCTGCCTTCGTGTGAAGACTCACTCGCAGCTTTTCTACGTTTGAACCAAATTCAGATGTACATTGTAGCATCTGGGAGGGATGGGTGCAAATCCTTCCTACCCTTCGTCTCCTCTCAGCTTTGCTAAATGTGATCGTGTTTGCTGTAAACAAAGTGTAAAAATGAACTGATGTCCAAAGCATGAAAGGTCACTGCCAGCACTGAATGTCAGCTGTATCCAGGCCAAGAACATGCATTACACAAGACCTGAGTTTAATGACAGTTTTTTTTCAGTGCTGTGGAGTGAGATATGAAATGTGTCTCGCAGGTGATAGAGGATGACAAACAGTGGTGGAAACTACGGAATCGCAGCGGCCAGTCTGGCTACGTCCCATTTAACATCCTGGACGTTGTGAAGATAGAGGAGCCAGAAGGCGTCTACAGCCAGGTGACCTGCTGTACCATACATGCAGTGCATGAACACATGCACATACATCATTTGATTAACACCCATAAAACACAGCTACTGCTGCCACACTTGAGCCCATTTTGTAGTTACGAGGTGTATTTTTAGTTTTGATGGAGATGTCATGGCAGAAGGTTTCTAGCAGCTACACTGAAAACATTTTAGACTCACTTTTCATCATCGTTTTGCTGCATTAAGATACAAGTTTGTATGTAATGTAATGTATTTTTAATAGCTTTTTGTACCTTGTGCATATGTGTCAGGATCACTTTCACTCACTTTTCAGTCACACAGTCATAATCTTTATCCAATTGCACAAGCTCAGGCAAGTTGCCAAGATGTGTCAGAAGGAATCCTGGGAAATATAGACAATCACTAACTTAAGTATGAGGTGATGAGATGGGTCAAAGTTTCCTCATCTACATCAAATAGAAAATATGATTAGGACACAAACAGATAACACATTTGCTACAAAGTGTAGGAGTCCACTTTTCCAGAGATAAATAAGCAGTCAGATGAATAAAAAGCTTTGATAAAAAACAACTTACAACGTACAAGTAATTGTATGAATTATTTTACATTTTACTTTATTACTAAGTTTATCACAGGATAGTACTGCAATTCATTGAACATCACAGATAAAAGCTAAATAACAGTGTAAAAGGATTTATTTCCTGCAGTCGTATCATCTGAGCACCGGTTCAAGGTCAGCGCAGCAAACTCTCCGCACTTATTGTGATCCTACACAATGTACAGCAATACGTTCCCACCCTCACTGAAAGCCCAAAGAAACACACTGCAAAACATTCTGCATGAAGGTTCAGCAACGCCCTGCAGCAAGTGGCTGCTCGTCCTAGTGCAACATATTTTCACAGGCATATGTTGCTTTTGGCTTCTGGGCAAAAATCTATCGACCAGATATGAAAGACAAACCTGTTTTTGTAATAATACTGGCTGCTTTCTCATGAACTGTGTGTATGTGTGCGTGCGCGTGCGTGTGTGTGTGTGTGTGTGTGTGTGTGTGTGTGTGTGTGTGTGTGTGTGTGTGTGTGCAGCAGGGCTACACGACGTCACCTCCTGGTTCTCTGAGCCATGGAGACAGCTTCAATAAGGGGAGGCCCAAAGACAAAAGTGAGTGAAGACAAAAAACGAAGACAGATTTAGGAATTGCAGATATGTTTTTTTAAAAAGCAGCTGCTCTTGTTCTGACATCTGCTGCCTTCCTGTTTCTGTGCTGCAGTGATGGATAAGGTCAACAACGAGTTATTGATTAAGATCACTGCTAACAAAAGCCAGTTGCCTGCCAGGAAGTTCCGCGTGGAGAGACCATCCGGCAGCCAAGTACCGCTCGCCTTTGACTCTAACGCTGAGCAAGTGATCGCATGGCTCACCGCGAAAGGTTTCTCAAGACAGTAAGTCATCCACAATGCTCATCAGTCCAGGAAGTCTAAATACCTTCTCACGGCTTTACGTTCTGACAAGAGATGGAAGGAAGTAATAAAAGCTGATATTTGGCTTGCATTGTATTTCATATTTCATACATTTACTCTCGAGCCACCATGAGGTTGACATTTGTGATTTTGAGTATAATATCACAACAAATATTGGATCAACTCTGACATTCAGGCCCCATGTAATTACTTTGTTGATCCCATGTTTTGTGCTAATTAGCAAATGTAAGCATGCTAACACGCTAAACTGAGATGGTAATAATTGGTGAATGGTAATAATTATATCTGCCAACCATCAGCATGTTAGCATTGTTATTGTGAGCATGTTAGTCTGCTGACAAGTCAGTCAGTCAAGTTATTTTATTTATATCACAAACTTGCTTCAAGGGGCTTTACAGTATGTACAGCACCACACCCACCACCCTTAGACCTTTGATGAGTTAGCATTTAGCTCAAAGCACCACTGTGTCAAACCACACAGAGTCGCTAGCTTTGGTGTTTGTTTAAAGATATTTTGGTACTTTGTGCACAAAATCCAATAATTTGTTGTGTTCAGATCAGGTGTGTCAGTTATTGATACTACTTGGTGTGCTATACATGTTTTTTATGTCATAGCAATAACAGGTGTAATGAATAACATTAATGATGTCTAATGATGTCTGCAGGACGGTTGAATGTTTGGGGATCCTGACTGGAGCCCAACTGTTTTCCCTCAACAAAGAAGAGCTGAAGGCGGTGTGTGGAGAAGAAGGCAGCCGTGTCTACTGTCAGATCACCGTGCAGAAAGCACAGCTGGAGGTCGGTCACGCAATCGTTTGAACCTATACACAAACAAACTGCTCACACACCTGTTACGACAAAGCTGTTTCATTCACGGTTTGACAAAAAAAAAAGAAAGAAACCCACAAACGAACACACTTGTTTGCAGAAAAAAGAATAAAAAACCTTTTAATAGGTATGAATACTACGTCTCAACTTTCAGTCTTTATCTGGGCATGTTAATACAAGTGAATATTTTCAGGTATATGAAAGCTCACACATATAATTAATACCAGGGCAATCCAAAAAGGTGGGTGTGCACACCTTGTAACTAACTAAGCAGGATTATTTAACAATGTAACAACCACCCAGATGGATAACAACATTATTAACAAACAGTTATGCAGAATATTAATAATAAAAACATAATATATTAAAAGCAGTTACATTTAGAGATTACAATATACAGTAGATCTACAACACAAGTATTGGAAATATACACTTTGTGACACAAGTATGAGACTAATAAGTTAAACTCAGATCTTAAACCATAAAGTTATTCATTTCCTTTGATATTATTCATCAAATTTATAATTTACTTTGTTCATGTGGCTGTTTTATGTGAGGGGAGGATCTACAGCAAACAGATGAATCATGCAAAAATACACTGGTCACACAGGAGAAAGCGGGTAAACCGAGGTGAAGCAATGAGCCAACTCAGTCACAAGAGTGGTTTAGAGAATCAGGAAGGAGAGGAGCCAAAGATCATTAAAAGTCTCAATAAGGAGTTAAGAGTCTGTATCATATTTATAAAAATATTGAGTTTTGAAGGTGATGCTCCTCCTGCTCCTTGTTTTCTCCTTTAAGTAGTTTACATACAACAATGGTTTTAGTTTGTATTCCTTATTTTTCTGTTTATCCATGTAGAAACTTGTCAACCTACTTTTTTTTGATCATTGAGCTTTTTGAGTACATTTGTATTAAATATGCAGCTTGATGCTCTTAAAAACAAGATTATTTTGTAATCCCATCTATTTTATTTTTATTTTTTTATATAACAGGTGGATTCATTGAACAAAAATCCTTTAATCCAAAGAACCATAAAATATTTAGTTGTACTTAGATAAGAAACGTAGCACTCCTTAACCAGTCGGTTGCCAAAGCTCTTAAATCCTTTGTCTCTCTCTGTAGTCTACACTTTGTAATACTTTGAATCCTTGAACTGTATTTTGAAAGAGAAAAGAAACATTTATATGAGATGAATCTTCTTGTGTTATCTTCTACAGAAGACGAGCGGCGACTCGGAGCTGCAGGAGATCATGAAGAGGAGGCAGGAGAGAACCGACTCTAGCAGCAAAGACTGAACCTGCTGACCAACATGACCGCATGATCATCACGTTCTAATTGCAGTAGCTTCTTGAATTGACCTACTGTTAACATACTGAAATGTTGTATACATTTTTAATTGTATATTTATTTTGTATCACCCAATGTGTATGTATTCCACTGTCTTATCTAATGATGTTGCTTTTGTTTTCATTGTCTTTAAATTTTGTTGTATGAAAAGAGGAACATATGAATCTGTGTACAGTTTTGTGTGTGAGTGAGTGTGTGTGTGTGTGTACGCACAATATGCATGTAACGTACATATTTGTACGAGCAGTGTTTTGATGTTTATGCTCATTGTCAATATTGCAGCTGTTTACTGAATGACTTGGTAAATAAGTAGATTTTAGCTACTGCATATCTAAATCTGTGCCAGAATGTATGACACATTTTCTGATATATAGCCAATTATTTTCATATTACTGTTTACAGGTATAATAAATGATAAATTGACCTCTATCTTAGTTGTCCTAGCCGGTATCAGAAGTCTTGATTGGTCTCTGCAGATCAGCAGCAGGTATCAATATAAATAATGTTGCTGCTTATAATCAGAATTGGCACCACAGAGAATCTGTCAATAATCCTGCATGAAGTCATTGTCAGTAATAGTGAGGTGCTGTCATTCAATGTGTTTTAATGCAGCATGATATTTTTTAGTGTGAACTGCACAGACACGCAGGAATAATAAGGAATATATGAGAGTATGTTGTTCTGATATGAATAATTAAATTAAGATTTAGACAAAGCATTCAAGGGGACTGTAAATATCATGGGACACTGTTAAAAAAAGAATGCAATTAAAAAATAAACTTTGTAAATAATTGTTGTGTTTGTTTGTGGATCAATAATACCAGAGGTGGAGAAACAGTCAATACAATTCCTTTATTGTCAACTTTAAGATCAGAACAAGAGCTGCAAGTAAAGAAGAACGTTTTACAGAAGAAATTTAAATTAAGTGCAGATCAACATTTAAATCCTCAGTTGCACCCGGATTTGTAATTTGTTGTTTTTGTTCAAACTATAAAGAAAAAAAGCATCAATTAAATGACTCACAATCAATTTTCTCACTTGTACTTATAACACCATACTACTGTTATAAGGCAATTTAGAGAAATCATGTGAGCACAAAAAATCCTGGACAGAATCTGAAAAGACTGAACTATAACACTGATGATAAGAAAAGATCATTCCCACGCTATCGACTGGATTATAAAACCAAACAGATACAATCAATTTATGATGCAGAAGAGGAGAAAAAACATCACTCCTTTCAGGTGCAGGGTGGAGAATAAAACTGGTCATTTATGGAGATACGCATCGAGCCAGAGGTCCCCCGAGATCTTCAGTGACCTTAAAAATAAAAAAATAAAAGAATAATACACAAAACATCGGTTAATCAACAGCGTATCACTCGTCTGTCACTCATCCTGCAAGGGATTAATAGCTTGTGAACATTTAAACAAATTGTTTCCTCATTCTGTCTTCATTATTCTCTCGGTTTCACTTAAACGTTCCTTTGTTTAGGAACCCGGTTTATTTTGGCTTTTGACAACCTCAACGAATTTCATTCTGGCATTAAATAACAACAAGTATTATTAAGTAACTTACCTGATAACATCAGTGAGGCCTCTCCACATTGTTTTCACCTGGTAAGGAATCCCATGTTTCTTACACAGCTCGTAGACCAGTGGGGCCACCCGGTGGTAGTTGTGGCGCGGCATCGTGGGAAACAAACTTCAAAAGGAACAAAGGGCGTCAGCATCAAACTGTGTTTTAAGTTACTGTAAATGTCAGTATAGTGCAGGATGTCTGCAATCCCTCATGTAAAACTGTATAATCTGAAATGTCTGACCAGAGGTAAAGTGGAGAGGACTCCTGCAATTTTCCTTCCAAAGCGTTTACCCTAATCCCAAAGTTTAACTTCTGAATTGAAAATTGAAAGGATTTTTGTATGATAATTCAGTGAAAGTCAGTAAAAAGTCATCTTTCAAAGTTCACATTCGCTGTATGTTTATTCTTTTGTAATTGATTCTAGTCGTTCCAGCTCTTCAGTGAAGCTCTACTGTACGATGTTTACACTTGAGCTAAATATTCAAATCATTTTACACACATTTCTACAAAATTCAGAAAGAAAACTTTGGGATCTTCACTGAAATTTTGAATAAAGTTCAGCAGGTTTGAGCAGTTCGAGTTTATAATGGCTGATTCTTCAAGGGTTCAATTATTGGCATCATGTTTAATTAGTATTATCCTTGCTCGGAGCTTTGACTGCAAGGACATGGTTCCTGTAATAGTTTGGCTTCACAACACTTGATCGTGGTTGCTGTGATTACTTTGTGCTGCAGGAGCTTTCAGAGATGTCTGATCCTTAATGCTTTCTGTATCTACAGAATGATTGATTTAATTTCAAAAGCTGACACGGCACTACAGTTGCTTTGTGTTGTGTGTGTGAACACATGCTCTCCTGAGTCCAGTCCAGTCCAGACTTGGTCACTGACTTACTGGTGCTCGATTTGAAAGTTGAGGTGTCCGCTGAACCAGTCGTTGAAGGTGGACTGCTCGATATTACAGGTGGCTTGTAACTTAAGTGGAGGATGAGACAAAAGAGACGAGTGCAGGTGAGTTAACACATCAGCAGCACCTGACGAGTGTACGTTTCATAATAAACCAGCTACCTGCATGGTCAGCCAGTCATGGTGCTTCTCGTGGTCGATGTCCATCGGCAGATGATTCATCTGAGTCACCCACACAAACCAGTGACTCTCCAGAAACCTGTCAATCATAACAATACAACACCAGTCACCAATAGTGTTACACCATGTGATTAAGGGGTTGTATAAAAACACTTCCTGATAAGCCACACTTTTTGAAGTGTTTGGAAGTAAAAGTGCACAGGTTCATCTAAGTTATTCTTGCTTTGTCAGTAATAAAACATTTAAAAGAACAACTTTTGGGTTGCCAGATTTAGAAAAATGCCTCTCACTGATGTTCATCCTCCTCCAGCATAACGTGATAGTGTCACTTTCAGTGACAGTGAATGTGTATCCTTATGTTTAAAGATATTTGTCAATGGGAAGGTGTGTGTGTATGTGTGTGTGTGTGGTGTGATAGGAGTATACCATTATGGGAAGTGTGTGTACAGATGTACAGACATGAGTCGAGTGTTCAAAGTTTTTGGAAGGTGTGTTTACTACACGTGTAACAAAACCAGTGGAGGTTTAGGTAAATGGGTGAATAGTTTAGGGAAACATGCTTTAAGAAATGTATGTACACGGTGGAGAAAAATTAATTTCATCACTATTTACCTGACGAAGCTGATTAGAGCCACTGCGCCAAACAGGCCGTACAGAGGTACATAACAGCACATGTAGCGAAGGTAGAAAGACATACACCAAACCAGATCCTTCAACAAAGACAACAAGGTTAATATGATTAACACAAACACTTTGTTATCAAGAATCTCCCTATTATTTTCCTACATGTAACCTGACACCAAACAGAAAATCTTTACATTAATTGAACAGTAACAGACAGAAGACTGCATCTTACCACCCAGTCGCGGCGGGAAATCATGGTTTGCATTATCTGAATGTGGAAGAAAACTGGGATAAGGAGCGGCGGTCCAACTAAAAGAGAAAAAGATCATTGTTATGCCTGTAAAGTTCATATAGTTTCATTATTTTTAAATGTCTCCAAGAAAACATACTAAGCAGGAAGTACTGGTGTTGGTAATGGTAGGGCATGTATTTGATCCTCTTTGTGCCGTACTGTAACAGAGAGGAATACAGAGTTAGAGTGAGTAGATGGTGAAAGATTAAATACTAGATCAGACTGGATGTTTAAGGCTGAAACATCAGCTTTGTGCTACTTGCCTCTACCGGCTGAGTGTTTCCAACCACAAAGAGGTTCAACATGTTGACATCGGGGTCCTTAGAGAAGATGTTGGGTTTAGCGTGATGCTGGAAATGCCGATGATTCCACCAGTTGGCAGAGGCTCCCTAAGAAAACAAATATTTTAACATCTGAAAACTTCTCAGAAAATAAATATATATGTATACGATCGAGAATACCAATTACCTTTAAATGGCCGATGACAAACTTGTGCAACATGTGATTCCAGCGGGACTTCTTGAAGACAGACAGGTGGCCAAAGTCGTGCTGCAGCCACCCGGCCTGCGACTAGAGAAGAAGAAGGGGAACGAGCATTTTGAGACGTGTTTACCGCAGAGTTGGATGTAAAGTTCCTTTAATGATAACGACGTGTGAGTCACCTGAGCGGTTGCCAGCATGACCGAGCACAGAAACGTCAGTGTCCAGCTGGTCCCCCAGAGCCAGATCATCAGCCAGGCGAGGGCCTCCAGCAGCACGATGTGACCCAGGTGGAGGCAGAAGAACAATGGCTGAGCTTGAAACAGACCCTTGCTCTCCACCTGAGCACGCAAGTTGTGGAAATCCTGTATGATTGCAGCCTGAGAGCAGAGAAGAAGAAACAGACACGCCCTGTAAACCTCAAAAGATTATGCACAAGAACAAATGAATGTCCTCACAGCATTTGAGGACATGCAGCATCAGTGGTTTGGTGCAGAAACAAACAAGAAGGCATTAAGGCAGAGTTTGAGTTATTTAACAGCTAATGAAACACGAGTGTCCAGAATCTCAGATGAACACTGTAAGACTCATGAATAACAAAACAGATCTGTGAATGGTTCTGACCTACTTCCTTTCCTCAGGTGTTTCTGAGCATGCTGCCCCATGTTGCCCCACTGACACTAAAGAGATAAAAGCTGCCGCATGAATAATGTGAGGTTTTAATTTGAAGAATCTGAGACCAAGCTCACGTTTTTGTTTCGGTCCTGGCTGGGCTCTGTTGCTGCCAGCTCTCCGATCAGCAGCGGCTTCAGAAACTTTTGCACCAACTTTGAATCAGGATGAAAAGCAGTGAATGCCTCCTGAAAAACAGAGATGAGAAACCCCATCAGTGATGCAGTGAATCAAAATGATTTTATGTTCATTTATCAGTGGTTGAAGAAGCAAAACAACAATATAAAAATAAAGTACAGAAATATTATCAGAATGTACTAAAGTTTTAAAAGTAAAAGTACTTGTTCTGAAGAGGTATGGCCCCTTTGGGTGTGGTATTAATAGTATAATACCACACATATAATAATACACGGCATTATTAGATTTTGAATACTGATGCATCGATGTGTAAGCAGCATTTTACAGCTGTAGCTGGTCACAGTGGAGATCGTTTTTACTACGTTATGTGTTGTTTAGTAGTTAGCTTTGTTCAGTGGTTCCCAACCTAGGGGTCGGGTCCCCTGTAAAGGCTCATATGATACATTTTAAGGAGTCGTGAGTTGATTCATGGAGAGTTCTGCTATTCAACAAATAGAACATTTGTATACATTTTCCTCTTTGGGCTGCTAACAGTAATTTAAAGTTTAGAGGAGAAATTAGGTGTAACTGCTAACAACTCATAGACATCTGAAACCTGAAAATCATGGTTCTATGCACTTTATGTAAACCTCTTATGTGGAAGTCACTTTGGATAAAAGCATCTGCTAAATGCCTAAATGTAAATGTAATGAAAAGGGGACCAAACTAGACAGTGTGTGGAAGTCAAGTGTGGAAACCACTGATTTGATCTTTAACAATGTGTTGGATTTTAAAAGCAAAGCATTCGACATGTATTTTTAATGTAGAATTTGAATCTGTTCAGTAATTATTAACTACATAAATATAAATGTAATGGAATACAAAATACAATATTTTCCTCTAAGATGTAGTGGAGTAGAAATATAAAAAAGCATAAAATGGAAATACTGGGGTATTTCAACAGTGACATTTTTCTTCTTCTTCAACAACAAAAGCCATTTATATTTTCAGGAAATGTGTTAACTATAGGCCTATAATAATTAAAAAACCTATTACCGTGGCATCCTCTCCAGCATAGTGGCTGATGACTCGAAACCCTCCCGGGTGCCTTTTGGCCCACTGTGTGATGTTATAAACCTTTCGATCGATGACCACCCACTGGTCATTCCTGCTGCTGTGGCTCTGCACCTCCCCCCAGGTGTACACACCACCAGCTCGCCCGCTGCCCGGCTCTCCTGGCTCCGTCCGCTGGCCTCCACCTCCCATCCTCTCTGCTGCTGTCTATGGCCTGAATCCCCCTGCACACTGAAAGATCCAGTAAGCCACAGCGTTTGACACTTGGATGTAAAAACGGTCTGTTTCACACCCCTCTGACAGTCTGCAGGCACAGACTGTGCAGAAGGAGCAGCATTTACAGGAAGAGGCTTCTTCTTAAAAACCTGTTGCTCTTTTTACTTTAACCACCCAGGTGATTGTAACACAAGAGAAGAAAGACAAAGAGCAGGGCAATATCTTCACTAATAATTAATGATGAAATCCGACAACCAGGAGGCTAGTGGGGAAGCAGGGCGAATATTCACATATTAAGTTTGAATCATTTGTCTGTTTTGTGCTGTAGCCCTGAGGGTCAAAACACAACATTACACAAAACACATTTCGGAAAACACATTTCAGATGGGTATGACAACACTTCTTGTGACTGGCTGAACTCAAATCAACGAATTGCAACTTCCAGTCGGGGCGCTACGCTATGCTACTACGCACTCTGAACAGCGTGTTTTCTCCCGGTCTCTAATTTCTCGGCCAATAATCACAATTGCAGATGTTGTCCATTTTGTTGACAGATTTTAAGACGATGTGAAAAGGTCAAAGTTAGACAAGCAATTCATTTTTATTATCAAGGTGTGTAGCCTACAAATTAACATATAAATTAGTTTCTAGTTCAGCACTTACCTTTTAGTTAGATTATCTTCAAAGTATGCTTAAATAAAAACCTGTCTTGTCAACTCTGTGTCGGTAACTGTGTCTAGTCTCAATTATAATTGTATATTAATATTATGGCCAGATTCTTGTGAATCACTAAGAAAGTGAGGAACCACAACAGTTTGAGTTAAATACATGTAAATATTTAATGTTAAATGGTACATTGTTCCTGATAAACAGTCAGGTGGTTTTCCTTTCCTACCTGTGCTCAAAAGCTGTTGTCTCAGTGTCCATAGAAACAGTAGCTACACAGTTGAATAACTAAAACACATAATAAGGACTGATAAAAAGGACTCATAAATTCGAGACTTCTTCAATGTAATGTGATGCTTACTACGCACTAACTTCAATTCAATTTTATTTATACATTTTTTTACTTCATAGTATGTGATCATGAAACATAACAGCTTTTATAATTTTTATATAAAATAATTCATATTATTTAAATAAGTTAAATATATTAGTCTTGACATCACTTTCTTCATATCACCTTTGAAACATTCATGCTTTTGTACTGCTAGAATAACTACTTGGTTGCATTACTTTTCCAGACAGCTCATTTCAGTTCCTGCGTCCCTTGCTTGCACAAGCAAACTCCAGGCCTGGCACAGGTCTGGCACAGGTCTGGCACACGGGTAGAATTTGTTTTGTTTTTTTAAATAAAATAAAAAATAATATATATATATATATATATATTCATTATATACGTTCATAGTGCATGCCCGGTGCAAAATACATGACAATCTAGTGCAAAATGAATAACATGAACAAAAGTCATGAAGAGAGGAGCCACGGGTTCTTCAACAGCATGCAGAGACCTTTGATATTCATTTTCTTCCACGTGGTCTCTCATCGTCGATGTCGATGCTCCACACCTTGGTGCCAGTCCCGATAGCAAAGTGGTTGACCCAACTCAGGACCTTTCATATGGCCTGGTTGAGGTCAAGTGCCCTGACGTGAAAGACATTAGAGTGGCATAAGACACCAAGTCTGTTGAGGGTCAAATTAAACTAAGACATTGGACTTTACCACTGGCAAGTCCAGGGTCAGCTGATGGTCACTCGCTTACCACCACTGCATACCGAGTGAAACGGCTTTGTTAGTCAGTAATATGATGTTTTAGAGATAGAAGTTCAACGTTATAAATAATATAAACGTTATTGTCCACTTATACTTAATTTGTAAATGACATGATTGATTATTCATTTATATTAAAATCAGTGAGAACATAATTTTAAAAACATCCTTTATTAGGTCAACAAGCAAAAAACAGGCCAGTCACATATCAGATTTTACTAAATATTGGCTCTATTTCAGTAGTTAAATGCCCTTACATGCCATTATAAATTAGTGGAAAAGTAACACCTGGTAGCTTGGCTACTAACTAGCATAACAGCTAGTATATGCTAGACGCTGCTTTACATTGCAAACATTAGGTTGTCAAGTTTGTGTAACATTATCTTAGATAACAAATAATCTACAGTGTTAATATTTCCGTTGTCATCGAATCTCAGTGACTACTGTATCCAGTTTATTAGCAACATGCTACACTCACCCGTAGTAGGACGGCCGTCGTAGTCATATTCCTGCACTAGCACTGCTGCATCAACGCACTCAGATTCATCCGCCGCCGTTTCATCCACATTTCTTACACACTTCTTTTGGCAGTTTGTGGCCTCCTTGAAGTGCAAGGCACACACAGACACGAGGGACGAGCAGGCTCTTTTTCTCTCTCAGTCTTTGGAGCCGCAGTATCGAGTTCCCGCCTATATATCGCAGGTGTCAATCGTCACGTGAAACGTTTTTTTTTGTTGCATCAAATAACTAACTTAAAACAAACTTATCAGAAAAAACACATCAGAGCGTTATAAGAACTACCTAACTAACTTCCCATTGGGAAAAATGTATTTGATGTGTATCCACTAACATGGAGGAGCTGGGGCTTATTGGGGTGACCGAGATGTTTTGGCTTCATTTTTGGGGAGCTGTCATGACGTCCATCTTTATATACAGTCTATGGTTTGCGCTCTATATTGTGAAATAGGCCTATTGATTGACTTGAGTTCTGTCCAATCATAAATTAGAAGTGTTGTACCCTTTCCACAATCTGAAATGTCATTGTGTTTTGTGAAATGTTGCGTTTCGACCCCTATACAGCCACTGTATTATCGACATTAACCCTGACCGCAAACACCAAGGCTGTGTCTCAAGTTCCGTACTTACACTTAATATTTTGAGTGCACAAGTGCGTTCAGACTGACATGTATGGCAAAATGCAGTGTACCCTGATGATGTACACAATCGAAAAATTGAGTGTGGAACGCTCATGGATGTATCTAGAAAACTGGATACAGCTTCGGAGGCGGGCCACGCTCATTCCTGTGAAATCTGCTCAGTGGCGCATACAGCAGAAAAAGTTTGACTTCCCAGGCATAAAATTACCCAGATTTTCTGCATATCTTCCACGTTCCGCATTTTACAACTTTTAGGACATAATTATTTAAATAAGTGCTATTTAAGTGTTCATACTGGCTAGATGTTGTACCTCAAAAAGAGAATCCACATATCCTATGTGCATCATCAAGAAGATGCGGTCAAAGGTTGTGGTCGTCATTTCCATTAAGCGCACAACAGCAGTCGTGACGTGTCGATCATGGGCGAATTGTTAATTGAACTACTCTTTTGATGGGAAATAGTAGTAACGAGTCGCCTCAAAGAGTAATTCGTTAACGAGTTTCTCTTGGAAACTGGACGAGATCAGGCTGGAGCAGCAGGTGGCAGTGACAAACAGCAGCAGTCAAGTCAGCCTTTAACAAATTTACAGGAAGTCACAGAAATATCTACATCCTGTTAGATCCACCTGTAGGCTACCTGTAGTTTGCAGAACACGTTCGGTAATTACAATTATACAGAAAATTTGGATTTTCTACAAAATGTTTGTGGTCAAAATTAAGAGCCTATCAGGTCTTTGACCTTTCCCATCATGCCCTGGGTCTTGCAGTCAGTGGTAAGTACCTGCAGCACCTGGCTCTAAAAACAGCACCTCGATCTAGTGAGGTTATTGTTGCTCACGTTTGCATGAAGGATCAAGTCAGACACAAATCTAACTGGCATGCACTGTGCAGCGATCACTGGTGATGGGTTCTGTGCAGGCCTGGCTCATCTCGAACGAGCCAAATAATAAAGCACAAGTTTTCGTTTTTCTCACCTGATAGCTACACCGGCTCAGTATTGGACCCCCCCACCCCACAAAAACCCGGTTAAGGAGAACTAGTAGTTCCTTTTTTTTCTGAGCAACATTTCAGGAACTAAGTCACTAAAATGAACCGGTTATCCCATCAGTAAACAACAGTAGCCCATTCCATTTGAAACAACACCACCCTGTCAAAAATGAAAGCACTACACAGTGTGCACAGTATACTATAAGTACGTGTACTAACGGTAGGACGCGATTTGAGACACAAGTGCTCATCCTTTTTATTCAGGAAATAATCTATATTTAGCCTGCACATGCACAGACTATTCCTTTTTACAGCAGCGTGTGTAAACAATAAGGCGCTTCATCATAATATACTGTCAATGTGTAAAAGTAGGACACAAAACAACCCCATTGAACTACAAACAGTCTATCGAGTAACGTTTATCGTCCCTGTATCGATTAATTCAACAATAACAACACATAGCGGGCGGCGGGCTGTCCATCACACAGGCCCGCTGCATGAGGATGACAAATATTTCAGACTTACAGTATCCAGATTTTTTGGCTACTCTCCCGGGACCTCGGACACATTAACAGACCGGCTCCTTTGTCTGTGCTCCCGTTCCGTTCTGATCCATTTTAAATGGTCAACATCCCAACATGCTCACGGACTCATCATTCTGTACAAAGTCCGAGCCGATCATTCGAGGGTTTCTGGGCCAATCGGCGCACACCGCACAGTATCCTGGACCACTGGCTGATGCGCAATAGGCTCAGGAAGCAGCCCGTCTGAATGCGCTCATACGGAAAGAGTCTGCGGGAGCACGTTGCTTTTACACTATCCTCCATTATATACAGAGGTGGAAGAAGCAGTCAGGATACTATATTGTGGAAATACTCTGCTACAAGTAAAGGTCGTGCACTCAAAATCTGAGTATTGGCATCAAAATACACTTACAGTACCAAAAACAAAAGTAATCATTCAGAATGGCCCCGTTTCAGAATTATATGTATTATATTACTGGATTATAATTAGTGATGCAAAAATGTGTACATCACTTTAATGTTGCAGCTAGTAAAGGTGGAGCCTTTACTACTTTATATGCAGAAAAGATTAATCCATAATAATACATGGTCATTTATTAGTTGATTTCTATTTTGTGCTCATAATCTGAATCTGCAAAGTGCCTTATGTTGTCAAATAAATGTAGTGGAGTATTTTTGATACATACTATATATACTAATATATAATTATTTGCCTCCAAAATGTAGTGTAAAGTGTAGTATAAAGTAAATAGTTGAGTAAAGTACAAGTACCTCAAAAGTACAGTATTTGAATAAATGTACTTAGTTATGTTCCATATATGTTAACATGCATTTCAGGACATAATGTACAATATTACCAGGCATTGCCATTGTAAAACATCCTCTATTCTAGTTTATTCTCCTCTAGCTTATTGATCATTTACGGCTCTTATTGAATTGTTGTTTATTAATTACCTCATTGAGATTTATGTGACTTGGCTGCTATATATCTGCCTACATGAAGTGGAGAGTAATTCAATTCTGGAGACATATAAGTAAAACATTGACTGGACTATTGGTTTTTGGTATGGCTTTTACTCCACATCTATCTGATGACTCTTTGTACAGTGATGTAACACGTGTTCAAGGACGGTGACATGCTGACGTGTTGAAGTGCTGAGATAAGCGTATTGTCTCATTTCCGGTTGCCGGTGCTTCTGTGTAGCAAATTTTGTTGCTCTAGCTAGTAATTCTGTTATATTCTTCACTATAGCGGCTAATTACCTGCTATACACTAGTTCTGTCTAAGCACTCGTAGCTCTCTCCTGTTAGCGACTTTCTGCTAATCCCACAGTTCACACACTATTCAGTTGCTTGCTACTGTACTTTAGCTTAGCAGTTAACGATGGCTTCTCGATGGCCCCCTCTCCCTCTCCTGCTCTCTCTTGCTCGTTGTGACAACTCAGAGTTAAGGCCAGGAGACAGAGTTGCAGTCCTATACGCTTCTCTGCACTTCCATTAGAGCAGTTACCCACCCTAAACTCCACAGAGAGGGTCTCTGGCCCCTCGACCACTTCAATCAATTAAATCAAAAGTAAACAGAAAAGAAGGTATACATAAAAACCTAATAAAAAGTGAAACTGGTAGCCATCTTCAACTCAAATCCTAAACCCAAACTAAATTATAACTCGTTCAAAAGCCTTATTCTTTGTCTTTCACACCCAATCTGGAAAACACTACAGTCAATTATATTTGTTATAGTGTACCGAGCTCGTGGACCGTATTCTGAATTTTTATCTGAATTCTCAGAGTTCTTATGGGGTTTAGTCCTTACAACAGATTTGGTAATTATTGTTTGTGATTTTAATATTCATGTGGATGTAGAAAACTATAGTCTTAATGCTGCATTTATCTCAGTATTAGATTCGACTGGCTTCTGTCAGAGTGTGCATAAACCCACATCTAATCATTGAACATCTAATAGTCCTTTTTAATCGGACCATTATTTAATAACTTTTGAATTCCTATTACTGGACTACACGCCACTAGGCAAACATTCCTACACTACATTTCTATCTGACATCTACTTTAGCTACATTTAAGGAAGTGACTCCATCAGCATGTAATTCAGTGCCGTGTCTCAATATAACAGATGACTCCTATGCTAACTTTAGTCCCTCCCAAATTGATTATCTTGTTGATAGTGCTGCAGGCTCACTGCGAGTGACACTCGACTCTATTGCCCCTCTAAAAAGAACATAATAAAACAGAGGAGGTCAGCTCCATGGTGTAACCCACAAATAAAAGCAAACATCGCGAAAACTTGAAGGGATATGGCGTTCCACCAATCTGGAAGAATCACGTTTGATCTACCAAGACAGTTTTAATATGTACAGGAAGGCCCTGTGCAATGCCAGAGCAGCCTGCTACTCATCATTAATAGAGTCACAGCTCTGTTGAGCCATGTATTCCTATAGATCTCAGTAACGACTTCATGAGCTTCTTTAATTAAAAAAAATTCTAACTATTAGAGACAAAATTCATCACCTCCTGCCCTCCGCTGGTACTGACTTTTTTTCAAACACAGTCTGTAAACAACTGTAAAACTTGATATATATTTAGCCTGCTTTATTCCCATCAACCATAAATAAACTTCAACGATTTCTTCTTCTAATCTGGTGAAATGCCCCCTGGGGGGCGGTAGAGCTTGAAGCAGCATTTTTGAAAGGGGGGAAGTCAGGTGTTGGGGCGTTTGAGTTTACACCAAAGATTCACGACAAGAGAAAGTTGAAACTTGCAACTACTTCCAAATAAATACAGTGTGCAACACTTTAAAACATATCAGTTTACACCATGCACCTAGACGACACGGTGTATAATTTCCATACCGCGACTATTTACTTCAATGTTTCTGTCATCTTTCAGTAACGCAGCTCCATGCTGCCTTCGTCGGAACGGGACGTCAGAGAGTCATCTATAAAGTAATCTATAAAATGTCACTCTGTGTCAACTCAGGAAAATTCACGCTCTTTTCCTCGGTATTCCCCGCGGACGAAATGAAGATTTTCATTCATTTCTACACCGCGAACGCCGTGTTATCGCCACGAATACACATTTACAAGAGGAATCTTCCGCTGTCGGACTCCCCGTGAAGGCAACGTAGCCGCTAGCATCCAGACACACACTGTATAACACGATTCAATTCACGTGGCTTTATTGGCTTGACTGCATACAAGACAACGTTGCCAAGGCATATTAACTCAAACTATACAATCCTCTTAAACATAAACAGGTTTTTAAAAAAAAACAATATTAAAACCAGACCCCTGCCACGCGACAAGCTGATCAGCCGGCTTGATTCCAGCTGAGACGGCGGAGTTTACAGCTGCAACTTTTCTCTGCAGCTTTCTAAAGCAGTTTCGTCTAGTCGTGAACTTTAAGTCTTCATTAAACATCTGTAATAATTCTATACAAAAAAGGAAATGTGAAATCCCAAAACATGCCTGGCGTAGCCAAAAATAATGTAAGATATTACATTAATTAATTTAATTAATATTTGAAATGATTTAATTTAACAAAAAAACAGAATTGAAAACATGAAAATGAGCGGTGATATGTTGCCATTCGAGCAAATACGGCAAAATGTTGATATTTTAATATATAATGTGTTGATATACATAATATATAGTTGACACATATAACTGCTAAATATTTGTATATCTTTATAAGGAAAGGCACGTGTTTCACAATATGTTACTATACAAAAGGTGTTTGGCCTATTTTAGCATATTTGGGGGAAAACATAACTTTAAAAACTTTATAAGAATCTTCATTTTAAAGATGTTTGACTCCAACAGGACAATAGCGATCAACCAACAATCATATAAATGTATTTTTAAGCAGCTAAAGTAAAGTTGACATATAAACTGAAAAGTTTAATATATTACTACTGTCTTATAACAACATAATATTCATGAACTGCTTTATATTACAGTTGGTCTGTTGCAGTTCGTTCCTCCGCCAGCAGATGGTGCAGATGTGTTTCTTTAATCAGACGCCCTCCTTGTCCTAATTTAACCCCAAGGATGCAACAGCAGATCTCGTTACAGTCTTGTGTTGCATCCAGACATACATGCAACAGTGTCACATAACTCAAATGTGATGTTCCATCATTAATGATTTGCTTTTTGGTACCGGGTGAAAAATGGCCGTTAATGTCTGCATTTGTTTGAGTTTCTGATTTATTGTCTGTATTTCCGTATGTTTCCCACGCCGGCCGGCTGGGTCATGCGGTGCTTCATCTGCATTCAACACATTCACCTCAGCAGTCACATCCAGTCATCGCCCCGAGCCCTCTGTCTGTCTGTCTGCTGCTTACACTCCATTGTGTCATTTCAGGGTCGTTTCAATGCGATGCAGAAATTTGCAAATCAGCTCTTTTGCTTCTCAGCATATCAGACAGGATTATCCTCAAGCAGTGTGCAGCCTGTCTCCCTGTTTGTCCGCTTCTTCCGCCTCCGCTCATCAGGCTGACACAAGCGCTACACATCTGACCCCAGCAGCTTTTCCAGGCTTTTCTTCAGTATCACGGCCAAACAAAACAGGCTGTCTGTCACAAAACCAGGCTGCTATATGTCAAGTATTCAATAAAGTCAGAGGTGGGGAGTAAATAAGTATATTAAGCACAGTTTGGTAGGTATTTGTAGCCAACATTACTTGAGTATTTCCAGTGTGGGAGACGTTGCACTCTTCTGCATTTCAGACAGAAATATTGTTTTGTTGTAACTTTTTTTAAGATTAAGATTGTACATTTAAAACCTCATCAAAATATGATGCTTTGTTACAGATTTAACTACCCAACAGTACATAAACTAGGTTTAGTCTAAGCACCAACTGCACCTGAAACAATAATACTATTGTCACACAAATATTTTTAGACGAGATAGTTATTTACAATGAATACTTTTACCTAAGATATGTAAAACATATTGCTAGCAGTACTATACAGTGTTGGAAGAAGTATTCAGATCTTTACTCATGCAAAAACATCAATAATCACAATGTTAAAATACTGTATTAAAAGTACAAAAGCATTCAGAAGTAGTTTTACTTAAGTAGCACTTGAATGCACAAATGCATTTAAGTAGCAAAAGTTCTCATTAGATAGAAGAACAGTCGTAGAATATTATCGGATTATTGGATTATTACTGATGCATTACTTTACATAGTTTGTAAGCAGCCTTGTAATCTATAATCTATAGATCCATG